>OZ025653.1:534338-655856 GCA_964019335.1 Diplonema japonicum
GGAAGGCTAAGGACTGGTTGTCGCAGAGATGGGCGAGCTCGTCAGGGGTGCTGCCGGAGTCGTCGATGATGGAAGGATCAGCACCACAGCGTAGGAGCTGGTCGACAACCTGTGGGTGATTGTTGTAAGCGGCGAAGTGGAGGGGTGACCAGTGGTTGTTTGTAAGCTTATTGATAGAGCTCCGAGAGCGCAGAAGCACGTCGATGACAGCACCGTGGCGGTTGTTCGCAGCTGCATGGTGTAGTGCAGACCACCCGTGTTTGTCCGTCACATTCACTCTATTGTTGTTTGCCAGCAGCCATCGCCGCACTGCCTCTACATCGCCACCCACAACACCCTCTTTCAGCTCATTGAAATTCTTCTTTGCTGCTGCAGCCACAGGGCTGTCTCCTTCCCCCGGTTCGATGTTCGACCCCACCCCATCTGACAATGACTCCCTCGACATCTACAGCATCGCCTGTGTGTCGTTGTCGCAACACACCGCAAAGGGAAAAAAAGAAACACTACGAACCGGAATAAACATGATGTTACTGAGGTTTCTAGGATGCCGGAGGTGCCGGGGGCGTCATGCGGGTTGACTGAGTCGGCTTCGTTGAGGGAGGCGCCTGTAAGAGGATTGTTTATTCGTCTTTTCGTTGAAAACCTGTTTGATGGTCTGATATTCCTCATGTGCCACAGCGGGCTTCTGCTCAGGTTGTGCCTCACGTTCTTCGAGCTTGTCTTGCCGTGCGGCAGTGGTCCTCTTCTGCATGTTAGAAGAGACATCTGTGAGTGAGCGGTACCACCTGCATGGTTATAAGATTTTGGATACACAGGTACAGCATACACTTGTGCTACTTTGGCACCGTCCATCCAGTTGATGCGCGAGAGTTTGCTGGAGGCAGACGTTATATGCCCCCATTCGGCATCCATCTTGTACGTCTTCATTCTTGTGTCACCGGAGTCGGTCATCTCAACGAAGTCCCACGTGACCTGATGCCATGTGCGAAGTTTGCCCTGTTGCATACCTCCCCATTCTGCATGGCCAGTGGCCTTCGCGGCATTGTTCTGCCAGGCACTGTGCCCCCCTTCGCGTCCTTCTTCGCTCTCATCACTTGCACCACCCTGTTGTTCATCACAGCCATCTCCACCACCGCAGCAGAGCTGCCCGTGTTTGTCGCGTTCGGGTCGATAGTGTACCAAGTGCCATCCGCGTCATTGATCAGGATCTGTTTTCATTTGGTTTTCAGTAGGTTTGCAGTTTACAATGTTAACACACCTTAAGCTGCACCTGTCTCACTTCAGGCATCCTCGACTGGTTCTCGGCTGCAACCTCTTTCTTGGGTGTCGTCAGGGCATACGAACCAGGAACCACCTCTACTTCCACTGGCCTGGGCACCTTAGCTGCCGACTTCTCAGCATCTACCTTTTCTGATAATCTCTGTACTCTCCCCAGCTGCGACCCTAACACAGTCACAAAGCTCTTTACCAAAGGTTTCAAGCCTTCGTTAAGACGTTCGAATGTCGCGCGATCTACCTCGTGCCCTGTCTTCTTGATAAGCGACAGCTCTTGCAGGAGCTCTTTGAAGCCTCCGGAGGGGGGGAACCTGGACTTTTTCGATTTATCAGCATTCAGCAGGGGAATGATGACATCATCCCGCAACTTCATAACTTCCTGCTCCTTGCTGGTGTCCATGGCCCGGCCATAGTACACACCGAAATCAAACAGCTCGTCAAGGTCCCTGCACGTGTAAGGTGGTACTGCCTGATGCATACCTGTTCTCATCGAACCGAGCACCTCCTTGGTCTTGCAACCTAGCCAGTGCCAAGCTGCTAAGTACAGCATGCAGGCTGTGAGTGGGAGCCGTGAAGACGTTGCAGTTCTTGCTGCTCAGTTCGCCACCAAGTTGCTATGTGGGGTGAGGGAGAAAAGATGGCATACGTTCATTTCATTGTAGCGAATGGCAGCTGTGTGGATGTGGGTACCTTTTGGAGCCACTAAGAGAGGGTCCACATCGAGAGACGGAAGAGGAGCTGCAGGAGTCGGAGGTGCGTTGGGTGCGGTAGATGAAAGAGTTGCTCCAAGGGTGTATTTGGTAGCTTTGAGAGGGGCGTAGGTGGAGTGAAGACGAGCACCGATCTCGAGTGACATTTCTGTCGGGGCATCGTCTACAAAAGGGGTCTGTGGCTGCTCGGACTGGGTCGCTTCTGGTTCGCTGTCTCGGTGCTCTTCTTCCTCGATGTCCTCCACCTCAGGCACTTCGGCAAGGTCGTTCTCCTCAAAGGCCGTTTCAGGCACCACAGGGTCCTCCCCCTCTGCTTCTACCTCTTCGAGAGCGGCTGTCTCTTCAGGCGCTTCTTCGGCAGTCTCTTCAAGTACTGCCTCCTTCTCTTCGACCGCGATCTCTTCAGGCGCTTCTTCGGCAGTCTCTTCAGGTACTGCCCCCTTCTCTTCGACCACGTTTTCTTCAGGCGCTGCCTCTTCGAGTGTCTCGGATGTTTCTTCAGGCTTTTCTTCCAACTTCTCGGATTTTTCTACCTCTACTTCGGCTGGCTTGTCAACTTCTTCAACTTGTTCCTGCAACCCGAATTCTTGGCCGAATGCTGCCATGTCAAGACCCCTGTAGATATGCAGCAATGCAGCTTTTGTCATACTTGTTGCCGGCAACGACAGCTGCGATCTCAGCAACCTTCTTTAGGTCGATTGCGGGCTTGGGCTGCTTGGCGACGGTTACCTCAAACCCACAGGCGTTGAGGAGCTGGGCGCGGTACGTCTGGAAAATGTATGACGAGCGTGTGGGGTGCATACCGCTAGGGACATTTTACCTTTGTAACTGAAGCCAGTGACAGCCTCGGAGTAGTTACTGTCAAAGGTTTTTGCCTTTTTGAGGCTGCTCAACATTTCTTTACCTTCTTCGCCTGTGACGAATTTTTCCAGCTGCTTGCCGAGGCTCTTGTCGACGACGAGCTTTGCCGCGTATCGTGTTTGTGCACTTAACGTGCATCGGAGTGCGGACAACATCGTCCTCTCGCCCCCCCTCCTGTGTGCTGTGCGTGACATGCAACGGTCAGTAAAATAATATTTATGTAACATCTAAGCCCCATGTCTGCGATGCAGGGCACGAAGGATATCGCCCCTGTTGACAGGGCGTGCAGAGGATGTTGGCGGTGGCAAGCGGTGTTGTATTTCTTGCTGCTTTTTATTATCTTCGTCCTCTGTCACTACCATCGTCTTGGAACCGCCAGAGGTACGGGGGTCCTTCAACTTCAGACTCCCTTGTGGTACGGCTCCATCGTCGGTCTTTTCTTTTTTCTCCTCTTCATGTTTCATAAGTAAGAATGTCGTGTTGTTGAACACCGGCTCTGAGTCCAACACGACTGTCTTCCCCTTCATTAACGTGTACCCATCCCTGCTGTATCCATACATGTCTTCAAGGGCTTCCTTGAGCTTCCTCACTGGACCTACTTCAAGACGTACAACGTGCGTCTTTGCTCCGAGTACTGCGACCCTCCCCCCGCTCAATTGGTCTGGCGTCCATCCATCTGCGAGATGCTTGGCTAGATTATCCGCTGTGAAGACCTTCACCTCGACCACCCCTTTCGTCTTCACCTTCACCTTCCTCGCATCCATCACCTGTGGTGTCTTTGATCTGCATGCATGAAACAACAGAGTAACACAACGTGTGATAACACGCCTGGGAGCTTCGTACTCTTCAAAAAGGACAAACCGGTGGGCACAAGGGGAGGTCATCGGTGTCCGTTCCACGAGACTCGCGTATCGTGATGACCTCTTCGTCGGTGAGCAAAGGGGGTGGCATGGTGGGAAGCACAGGAGGTGGAAGCAGGATGGTGCTCATAATCGGGTTCTGGTTTTTGCAAGGGGACGTCACTGGGGGCGTCATCGAGCTGTGCCTGAGAGCAGCGTCTTTGAGCATACGGTACACGGCAGGCCGCGATTTGCTGCGCTTCACATATTTCTGACATTGCACGCCGCATTCCTGAGGGGGTAGCGTACGTACTGGGTGCATCGATTCACGCTTTCTCAGGTCCACGGACCTACGGTCCTTGAAGAATGTGCTATTCTGACGATTTGTCTGCACTGATGCGTGTCGTGTTTGTCTAGGCAGCAGACTGCTCGGCGAGGGGGCCTGCCTCGCGCTTTCGGTTGTAAAACTCAACTGCCTAGGTATGGCCCCCAGCTCGCCACCGTTGATGTGATACACAGATACATGTTTGCGAGATGAGCATGCAGACTTTGGTCTGTGAGGCAAATGTGCAGAAGATGGTCTGAGAGGTAAACGTGCAGACGATGGTCTGAGAGGGGAGTGTGCTTTATGAGATGAAGTTGGAGATTCCGACTGCTGCGATGAGCATGCAGACGATGGTCTATGAGGCGAGCGTGCATTGGGAGGTGAATTCAGACAGGGTGTACTAAAAAGTGAGTGTGCATGAGATACCGACCTCTGCAATGAGAGTGGAGACGATGGTCTGTGAGGCGAGTGTGGAGATGGAGGCGCCTCTGAGCACAACGACATTTGAGCCATGTGGGAGAAGGGGGTGACGGGTTCACTGATGAAAATGGATGGTGTGATCTCATTGAGACTAGTCGGCGATTCTCTCATTCGTTGGAGCGCGCTCCTCATCTTGCTTGCTATCGCGGTGTTGTGGAACCTTTGCCTTGTCATTTGAAAAGTTTCTGCGATCGACCCCAGCTTTTCCACGTTGCCAGCATCGCTTGTGTTGCTGGACCCCAGTGACGAAGCAGAGTCGATTTCTGCCAATGTCACTTGGCTCTGGGCCCTCGGTTTCCCCACTCGGTTGTGCTCTTCGCTGTAGGAGAACAGCTTCTCAACAACCTTTTCCAACTCGTGTATATAAGAAGCAGTGTCCTCAGCATCTTTTGTTGCGAGCTTCTGACCTTGCTGTACCAGTTCAACTTTTTCACCATGCTTCCCGCTCTTCTTCAACGATTCGATAATATTGCTCTGTGTCTGTATCTTCTCATGAGCTATTTTCAACCTATTCGTAACTACACTGACTCTCTCCTCCCACTCAGCCTTCCCAGGTATCTTTAAAAGCCTTATTTCTACATCAGGATCTCTCTCTGGCTCTGTGTTGCGCTTTATCCGTGAACGCACGATCGCGGCAAATTGCGCAGCCTCGGCTCTTTTTTCAGCAGCGTTGCATTTTGCTGTTAAACTATTCAGCTCGAAAATAAACCTGGATTCTTTTTGGTTGAAGGCCAGGAGTTGTACCAACATGCGAGCTTCCTGCATTTTCATCATTTCTGTGCATTTTGTTAGCGTGCCATCGTCGGTGATGAACTTTTCGAATTTGGGGCGCTGATGCGTCGAGAGGGTGTTTTTAATAACATTGAGTTTTGCGTCAAGGGCGTTGGCTCGTGTCTCGCTTTCAATGAGAGCTATGTTGTGCCTGACCTTGTACATCTCCAGCTCGACAGACGCAACGTCTGTGTTGGGGTTAAGCAACTGCGTTACAAAGTTTCTTTCATCGTCGTCCTCTTCCTTCACTTCTAACCCCTGCTTCACCCTCTCGATGTCAAGATTCCTCTTTTGCTTCAGATCTAGAAGTTTAACCTTCAACAAGAGACACTCCTTCTCAGCTTTCTTAACAGCGTTCTGCTTCTGGATCAGTGCTTTGTTGAGACTGTATTTTTCCTCTGCCGCGGCGCTGAGGTGCGTCTGTACCTGGTCCAGCTTGTTATACAGTTGAGATATTGTGTCGTGGCATCCCATTATTATTCGTTCCAACCTGGACGCGGTCCTTATTGTGTTAGCTTGCATTACGTGTTTTCGCATGACGCCCGACTTGTCACCGTGAACAGCTTCAACGACATTATGCAGTCTTTCTAGTTCTTTCTCGAGGGAGGTGTTTTTTGTCAGGAGGTGCTTCACTTCTTGACTGAGGTTGAAGACGTGCTGCTGGTGCTCTTGTATCATTCGCTGCAGTTTCACAGACTTCGCATCCGATTTGCTGTCCCTTGATGGACTTGATTTCCGGAATGAGGACTCACGCGGCTCAATGCGTTTTGTGGGTTCTTCAAGGGGCGGGCTAATATACCTGTGCGGATGCCCGCTGGATTTCAAGAGTAGAATCTCGTGCAGCAATTCTGATTGCCTTTTCTCGTAGTGTTTCTGCCGTTGAGCAAGCTGAGATTCGTAGAATTCGAGCCGCTTCTCATACTTCTGATGTTCAAGCCTGAGATCCTGCTCATCTTTGAAATGCTCGTTGAGTTTTTCGATCAGCTTCTCCTTGTACAAGAGCAACACAGTCTCTTCTCTCTTTTCTATTTTCACACCAAAATCCCCCAAGATTCGTTTCAACAGAGCATCGATGGTTCTCACTAGTTCGGCTTGCCGTCTCTCCTCTGGTTGTGACGGGTGGGTTAACTCAAATCTGTTGCTTTGCAGCATTGCATCCTCCCCACCTTTTATGTGTACATATGAGAGTAAACAGTGGTACGAAGCTAAGCAGAGAGTACAAAGGAAATACACCAGGTAACTTAGATACAAAAAAAAGGGAACAAATTCACTACTACGGTGGAGAGAAATGAGAGCAACAACTCACCGACGAAAACGGGGTGAAGAGTGTGGACTGAACAACAGCAGTTTTTTTTTTTTTTTTTTTTCCCAAAGGGCAAATTAATGGCCTAGAGGCACTGTCTAAAAGGATTCTTGAAAGAGTTCACTTGAGTTGCGTACTCGCAAGAAAAATGAGAAAACAGGGAGAGAAATGAAATAGAAGGAGGAAAAAAAAAAAAAAAAAGAGGGGGAACGGGCCCGTTGGAACAAAAAAAAAAAAAAAAAAAAAAAAAAAAAAAAAAAAAAAAAAAACAACACGCTGCCACCATTCTCGTTCTTGCAAAGAAAAAAAGTTCACTATGATGGGAACGAAGTGGTTAACAACGGCCCACCAAAAAAAAAAGAAAAAAAGAAAAAAAAAGAAAAAAAAAAGAGACATTTAAGGGTACCTGCGGTGTGTGGCAGGACGCCTAAAAAAAAAAGAGAGATAAAGGAGGTTCCTGTTTTAGAAAGCGTCCCGCTAGTCTCTACTAGAAAAAAAAAAAAGAATCTTCCATCGTGATGGGTGGGTAAAAAGTAGATAGGACAGACAATACATACAATGGGTACAGAATTCAAGGCGAGGGGGATTTAAAGGGGCTGCAAGGGGAGGCGGTGTACCTTGGGGACTGGGAACTCCGCTCCAAGGCGTGACGGGATTTTGGTGAGGGACTGAGAGACGACCGCCACGGGGATCCCGCAGCGGTCTCCAAAGCAGGTGCAGCTTGGGTTGTGACAAAACTCTTGAGGTCATGGTGTTCTTTGGTAACTCTTTCCAATTCACTTCTCACATAAGCGGACGAGCTAGCCCACTCTGTAGTGGCATGTTGGTATGCTTTCAAATTCTTTCCTAAGCTTTTCACGAGGTCATCCTTTTTAGAAATCTCGCTCTTCAACTTCTGCGCTGCATCTAGTGCCTGATCCAGATGTGTCTGCTGAACCTGCACTTTGTGCCTATCCTCCCTTTGTGCAGAGATGGTAACCTGTGCGTTACGCCTGTCTTCCTTTAAGGCATTTATGATCTTCGTGTCAGCTTCATGGATCAGTTGAAGCGCCACGCACTGTTTTTTATAACCATCTTTCTTCCGCATCGCTTCATCTTTCTTGCCTGTCATCTCTTCCAGCTGTTCCCGGAGGCTTGGGAGGTCGTATTGAGCGATGCGAGACAATCTTTGGGGAGAGAGGTAAAACATGTTTGAAAGAAGAACACACCTGTGGTTTTCCGTCTTCAAGGCGGCACACTCATCTTTCAAGGTTGTTATCTTACTGGTTTGCTCGCTTATCAGGTGTTTCAAGCTGCTCATCTCTTGAAGGGCTGCCAGTTCCCTGTCCCTATATTTATCACGCTCGTTGGCTGTTCCCACTACATCCCTGAGTGATTCCTGTGAACATAGTTGCTGTCGTTATTTACTGTGGTCATACTTTAAGTCTTTTTTCTAAATCAGAGGACTTGTTTTTGAGGGTTTGGTTCTCCGTTTGGAGAGCTTCGCTGCGTTTTTTGTACATGAGGCCTTCTTCCTTGTTCTTGGTGTTGGTTGCTAGCATGTCTTCTGCTTCGGATCTGAGTTTTACGAGTTCGTCTTTCATCCCTTCGCGTTCTTTGCTGTCTTTGTTGATGACGAAGGCAGAACGGAAAGCTGCAGCGAACTTTTGTTTTCGTTGGCTGTCGACTTGCATCCGTAGCTCAGCTTGTGCTTCCTGCATTTGAACCTCCACCTCCATGGCCTCGGCAAGAGCTTGTTCCCTCGCTTGCAGCTCTTCTTCAAATTCTTTTTCCCTCTCTTCGCTGACGCCGCCGCCACCGCCGCCCTTTGCAAGCTGCTCCTTTAGTGCTTCTAGCTCCCCTCGCAGATCTGATTGTTTTGTTTTGTCCCATTCGTTTCAAATACAACAATTACATACTTTCAACCATTCTCGCACTGGGTTGCTCGTTGCAAATCACCTTGTTGACAATAGACTTCGCCTTCAACGCGTAACGCAGTGTACTGTAAGTGTCCTCAAGGTTCTCTGTATATTGTGTTTATGTTTGTGGTTCTTATTGTATACCCTCGTGGGGACTGATGGCAGCAATCATCAATGTCTTGCTGTTGCCACCCAAAGATTCTTTCAGGACCCATGTAAGCATGGACTCTCTATAAGGCGGGACTTCTTTCCCACCACCTTTCTTCTTCGAGTTCGCGATGAGGGTGTCGAAGACTTTTCTGAGAGTCGACAGAGAAAGGTTGATGTTCTTTGCTTCCTTGGCGGCAGTGCCTTCGACCATGGACATTTTAAGACGTTCAGACCCTGCTAAATCCACCAGGTTTATGAGGGAGTTCTTTCGCAGACCTGTGGTGGGATTGACGAGGAGGATGGAGATCTGGCAGATGGCGTGGGATCGCGAAGAGGTGGCGTTCATCTTCGTCTCGGCCAAAGCTCGTTCAGAAACACCACGTTCCATTTCTTTGGCGCATTCTGATGCGCTGCAGACGGGTTTGGTGATGAGACCAACGACTTGGATACCTTTGACGGGGTCTTGCCTGATTTTCACAGGGCTGTACTCACCGGCTTTGGTTTTCTTATTGAAGAGATCTCGAACTTGTTCGTTGTAAATCTCCATGAACGACACCTCCACGGTGCACTTGGTGCCTGGGTCAAGTTCCTTCTGTTGTTCAATGTGCTGAAAAAGCTCATCGATCAGAATGTACGAGACACCCCTGCTGTCGGGTGAGCCAAGCATGGTGTATGTCTTCCCTGCACCTGTTTGCCCGTACGCAAAGATGCAGCAGTTATACCCGTCAAGCGCAGAACGCAACATTTCTGCACCTGTTTTCAAGTAAACGTCGTTCTGGCCGGAGAACCCGTTCACTGAGTCGTACCCTGTGGTCGACCAGAACACCTCGTCGTAGGAGAAGGCGTCCTTCTCCTGGTACTCGTTCTCCGGGTCCAGCACCGCTATGCGGCACCCGTCGGCCTTGATGCACGGGTTGAGCGGCTGCCCCTTGTCCTCGGAGTACGCCTTTTCTCTTTTCGAGAACGGCCTCACCCTCACCATCACCTTCACATTCCCGGTTTGGACCTTTAATTTAGGCGCCATTTTTCTTCTTTTTTTTTTTTTTTTGCCTTTTTTTTTTTTGCCCCCCACCTCCTCTTTTTTTTGTTTTTTTGTTTTTTCCCCTTGGAAGAGACAAATGAAGATGAAATGAAAGAAAAATAAAAAAAAACTGGCACCAGGGGCATAGGATGTAAAGCTAACGCACTCAGTTCACAGAAAAAAAAAAGAGAGAAAAAAAAAAAAAAAACTCACAATTTGTTAGGGAAGAGTTTGAACATGTCCTTAGTGGTAGCGAGGTCGGAGGCCTTGCAACCCCTGTCATCGGTAAGGGAGAGGTCGCACCCGTGTTCGAGGAGAGCAGAGGCAACCGCGACATTATTGCGTGCCACAGCCTCCATGAGGGGCGTGCGAGAGTAGTGGTTGGCGGCATTGGGGTTCGCACCACGTGAAAGGAGCATGGCGGTTATGTGGTGCTCCCCCGAGCGGGCAACATCATGCAGGGGCACCTCACCGAAATAATCGCACACATTGGGATCCGCAGTAAAGTCGAACAAAATCTGTGCTACTTTTTCAGAACCACATCTGCTAACGGCGTGCAGTGCTGTGTACTGGTTATATCTACCTGACTGCTTGCTGTTGACATCTACACCAGCCTCCAATTGTAGCGTCACTGCGAAGGCATCTCCGCGCAATGCCGCATCAATCATGGCATCAGGGCCTACTTCCCATCCATGACCTTCTATCTCCTCTGTTGCCTTTTGTTTATTTGTGACTTCCAAGGTCAACACTGCATCGAAGCCCAAGCCGAGGTCCATTACCTCTTGGTCGTCACTCAACTCAGCCCCTTCGAAAACGAGGTTTTGATCGCATGTCTCGATTCCCGTTACCTTTGCGATCTCAGTTTTTATATCTCTTACGTTGTACTCTTCCCCCACCTCAACTTGGACACTGCTGTCATCATATAGCTCAACCAACACAGAAACCGTGTTCATAAGGAAGTACAATTAAAAAAAAAACAAAAAAAAGGGGGGAGGGGAGGGTGAGCTAGCCTGTTTAGATACGATATGAAAAAAAAGAAATTTAGTGGGGGGGGGATGGAAAAGGGGGATATCGGAAACAAAACAGATACACTTTCTTTTCCCGCTCCCCCACCCACCCGGAAGAAAAAAAAGGAAAAAAAAAACCACACAAAAAGTAATTTTATTAAGAACATTAAAAAACAAAAAAACGCCGATTCGTGAGTTTTTTTTTTTTTTTTTGTATCACGCCTTCTCTTGTTGTTTTCCTTCTCTTTTTTTTATGTAACAAGATATAAAAAAAAATCGAAAAGAAAAAGCAAAAAGGGGGGGGAGGGGTAAATATCTATACTGGATTGAAGAAGGGAATAGAAAAGAGGGAAACAAAAAAGGAAAAAAAAAAAAGGAAAACGTTGATTTTTACGTGCGAACCGTCATCAGCCCCGATACCGTAAATTCTTCCTTGACAGGAGCAGCAGAAGTATAAGTGAGTCGGAGCTTCATAGCTACGGGGCGAGGCTCTGCTTGATTCGTGACCGACATGGGCTGAACAAGAAGGCCATGCGGGGGTACTTGCATTTGTTCTTTCGGGTGCATCTGCAAAACGGCAGTCTTGGTGACCGCAGCAAGCATCTCGACGTTCGTGAGCTGTGTGCTCCCGAGGTTGGCGATAACAGCCGTAATGAGAACCTTTTTTTTTCCTCTTCTTTTTTTTCATGCTTCCACATACATCAGCCCGCGAAGGATCTTGCTTCATGACATAGAAGGTGACGGTGACATCAGCATTTTGAAGCCCAACCGTTTGGTCTGTGAAGTGATGTTCATAAATTTCCAAACGAAACAAAGGAAAAAAGACGGCATACAGATAACAGGGTGCGGCGGTGTGTACAATGGTGCTTTTGGAGCAGCGGAGGGCGGGGCAGCAGGTGCTGACCCAAATATATCGTCGATAAGAACCCCGTTGGAAGCAGGCGCTGCTGCTGCTGCTGGTGTAGCGTCGGAGCCGCCAAAAATAGAGTCGAGGAAGCCAGCATCGCCATTCCCTGTGACAGGGTCAGCATGCGCACTTACCTGAGGTTCCGCTTGGGGTTCCGCCTGTGGTGCTGCTTGTCCCGCACCTGTGCTGCTCGTCAGTATAATCGAGTTTTCCTGTTTCGATAGTTTAATCAAATACTATAAACACACCTCAGTAACAGGCATCCTCTCAGCAGCCGCTCGTGCAATGGACGTATCACTGCTGACAAGCATCTGCAAGTACTCCCATGCCCTCTGTTGCAGCTCCGTATTACTTGAGCTCTGGTGAAACTGGAATACTTCCACAGCTGTTTTCTGCTGTGCGGGGAACCTGTGGTGTTACGGGGGAAAAGACAAATGGGTGCCATACTTCACTGCCGCCTTAAACAGCGAGTTCAAGCAGTACTGCTTGACCGTGGTGCTGTTGCTCGTCTGCAGGATATTCTTTATCTTGCTCAGAACCGATTCTGCGCTCACGCTCGGGACGAGGTAGTCGGCGTATTCCCCTGCACACCACACCGTGGCTTGGAGCAGTGCCTCCTTCCTTATCGTCTCGGAGTCGGGTGTTGCAGGGACTTTTGCCCACAATTTCCCAACCATGTCTTCTTGGATGTTCTTCTCGGACTGTGACACAAGCCTGATAAACTTATTGGCTGCCGACTCGTTCAAATGTTCACCTGCCGCGCACATGAGGTTGAGGAGCGTCCCGATGTGCCACTGCACGCTGGGGGCGTACCTCTCGCACGCTGTGCAGATCTTCGCGGCGAGGTCGTCCTTGAACTCCTTTTTCGAAAATTCCAAGTAGCCCAGCAGGTCAGGGATCAGCGCTCGCACGTTGGAGTTGTCCACCAGCGAGTACACAAGATCCAAGGCACGTCTCCGTATCGAGTCGTCGTAGTCGGTGAGGCAGTCGACGATGGTGTTCTTGTGGCGCATGACGGCAGCATGGTCCTTTTCGATCAGCATGGGGAAGGTTTCCAATGCCACGTACCGCATGTTGTTGCTTTTGTTGGTGAGGAACCTGCCAAGGATGGTGACGGCGAACGGGATAAGCTCCTCCTCGTCCAAGGCGAGAATGGTCTTGACGCACTCGTAGAGCACAGCGTTGCCCGGCAGCGTGCTGCCGTCGGTAAAGGTAGAGACCTTAATGAGGATCTCAATGAGTTGTTGCGTAGAGTCGTCGTTGGAACCTACAATGCGGAAAAACTGGAGGAGCTTGGTTTGAAGGAAGGGGTCTGAGATGCCGGAGAAGTCGCGATCGACGGTAATGGAACCGGTGGCTATTGTTTTGAGTTTTAAGATGGCTTGCGGGAGACAACTGGTGAAGACATGTTTATAAGATTCCGCCTCGGGGAGGAGCAGGCACTCGTTGATGAGAGGAAGGGCTGAGAGAAGCACACCGCTAGATACCTTTTCATGGAAAACGTCAGCGACAGGATTGAGGAAGGTTTCGACGAGAGTCGGCACACGTCGGACACAACGAAGCGCTGCAAGACATGCTCGTTTACGGATGTTCCCATTCCCAACCTCAGCACAACACGCGGCAACTTCAGAACTCAACCCACGCGCCATGTCTTCACCAGAAATATTCGCGATGGTGGTCAATACCATAGCTCTAACGTGCTCATTCTTGTTGCTCAAATCGACTTTTAACTGATGTTCCACCAGCGTTAAAATATCGTCTGTTTCATCCAAAAGCATTGTGAGCGCCAGGTATCCGATCTTCTTCTCCCTGAATATGTCACTGGAGATTAGTTTGATGCACTCTACCTGTCCGAACTCGGTGGGATGACCCAGGAGGCTTAAGTACATCAATTTGTTTACATTTCGAGATCTATACTGCTCCTTGCCTTCCTTGAAGGCTGTTCGAATCATGATACATTCATTCTTGATCACCACACGTTCCTCAGCAGCGGTCTTGGCCCCGCGGACCTTCTTTATAACGTCTATTAGTTTGTTGGACATTTTCTTTTTTTTTCCCCCTTCTATCCCGTTTTTCTTTCTCTTCCCTCCTCCCTCCTCCTTTTTTTTTTTTTGAGGGTATATTTTTTTGTTTTTCTTGAGGGAATAATATATTTTTTTTCTCTTTTTTTTTAATGGGGAAAACGGGTTTAGAAAGGAAGACCAACAAAAAAAGAAGGGTTAAAGAGAGAGGGGGGAAATAAGAAAAGCAAACCGTGGGTATCCTTTTTATTTCTTTTCTCTGTTTTTTTTTTTCTTTTTTTTCTTCTCTTCTTCTGTTTGCTTCTCCTCTCATCGAAGAACAGGGGGGGAGAGGAAATGAAAGGAAAGGGGGGTGGTGAGAGGGGGGAAAGGGCAAAGAGGAACCGAGCGATGGTTGTATAGAATAGTGCTTGGATCACAAACCTGTAGAATTTACCTTCGGGATGCATATAAGCTGATTCTTGGCTTTTCTTTTTTTTTTGGTTACGTTTTTTTTTTTTTCTTATTTTTCTTTCCCTTGTTCTTTTTACCTCTTTGGTTTAAAAAACTGCTTTTAACGGGGTGTTTCGGAAATTTGAACATTTATAACGGTGATGCTGGGGCAAAGGGGGTGGGGTGGGGTGGGGGGGGGGGGGGGGGGGGGGGCATGGAGAGAGGGATGGAAAGGTCCAAAGACCTTGTACCATATCCAATAAAAAAAATTGCTTTACATTGTTCTTTTTTTATTATAGTAAATTGCATTTCGTTTTGTATCACGTTTTTTTTTTTCTTTTTCTTTCTTTCTTTCTTTCTTTTTTTTTCATCTTTTTATTTTCGTTTTTCTTTTTTTTTTTTCTTGCGCTTTCTTTTGCTAAATTATAAATGCAATTTATTTTTTTTATGAAAAACTATTCTGCCACCGCTCACGCCATGGAGGGGTAGTTGATCCCACGGAGGGGAAGGAAGGTCTCCTTGATGGACCTGGCCGACACCCACCTGTATTTTTGTGTGTTTTTTTTTTTCTCTCTCTTCTTTTTGCCCATTGAGACATACCTGGACATGAAGGCGGCGGAACCTGCCTTGTCGTTGGTGCCCGAGGCCCTGGCCCCACCGAAGGGCTGCTGGGCGACGATGGAACCAGTGGACTTGTCGTTCACGTAGAAGTTCCCAGTGCTGTGCTTCATCTCCTCAGCCACGTTCCTGATCACCTCCCTGTCCTTCGCGAAGATGGATCCGGTGAGACTGTAGGGGGTTGTCCCGTCGATGAGGGCGGGCATCTCGTCGAACTTCCCATCCTCGAAGGGGTACACGGTCAGCACGGGCCCGAAGATTTCCTCCCTCATCGACTTTGTGAGGGGGTTCGTGGTCTCGATGATGGTAGGCTTCACGAACCACCCCTCGGAGTCATCACACTCTCCTCCCACAAGGATCTTGCACTCGGGGTCAACCTTAGCACCGTCGATGTACGACTTCACCTTCCTGAAGGCCTTCTCGTCAATCACGGCTCCCATGAAGGTCGACAAGTCGGAGTGCACGTTGCCCATGTGCAGCTTCGACACCGCCTCGCACATCTCGTCCCTGAGACCGCCCTCCCACACGCTCTTCGGGATGTACAGCCTGCTCGTGGCGCTGCACTTCTGCCCCTGGTACTCGAAGGCCCCCCTCACAGTCCCGTTCAGCACCGACTCCATGTCGGCAGAGCTGTGGACAAGGTGGAAGTTCTTCCCACCACACTCACCCACGAGCCTGGGGTAGCTCTTGTAGGTGCTGATGTTGTTCCCAACATGTGTCCAGATGTTGGAGAAGGTGCGTGTGGAACCGGTGAAGGCAACGGCGGCAAGGTCGGGGTTGGGGATGATGTAGTCGTTGTAGAGGGAGGGGTCGGAGGGGACGAAGTTGATCACACCAGGGGGAAGCCCGGCCTCCTCCATGATCTTCATGCAGAGGTAGTTGCTGTGAACAGCCGCGTCACTGCACTTCCACACCACCGTGTTACCCATGAGAGCAGGGGCGGTGGGGAGATGGATCCCGATCGCGGTGAAGTTGAAGGGGGTGATGGCAAGGCAGAAACCTTCAAGAGGACGGTAGTCGCTGAAGTTCCAGGTCCCCTCACCCGACACAGGCTGCTGCTGGTACAGCTGCTCAGCGTACTTCACGTCGAACCTTAAGAAGTCGATGGACTCAACAGCAGCATCGATCTCCGCCTGCCACACCGTCTTCGACTGCCCCAGCATGGTCGAAGCAAGAATGTCGGACCTGTACTTCGTCGCCATCAGGTCTGCCGCCTTCAGCCAGATCGCAGCCCTGTGCTGGAAGGGCATGTTCTCCCACTCTTTCTTTGCCCCCATCGCCGCCTTGCACGCCTGGTCCAGGGCGTCCTTCGTTCCGTAGGAGAAAGTGCAAAGAGTCTTCTTGTTCTCGTGAGGGATCTCCCTCGCCACCTTTTCAGAGGTGTGCACCTCCTTCCCGTTGATCACCGCAGGGATGTCCCACTGCTCGGAGCTCATCTTCTTCACAGAGGCGATCACATCCTCCCTCTCCTGCGAACCGGGGGCGTAGTCCAGGAGGGGCTCGTTCTTGATCTCGGGCACACGGTACGTCCCGTTCACACCTCCGTGGAACGCCCTGCGGGTGATCTTGCTGGTGCTGCTCCTCATTGTTTTAAGTATAAGTGCTAATCGGCCTGTTATGGTGTTAAGACAAACATGAAAACAAAATAACTCAGTTAGACATCCATAACAACGAGTTCCGAGGGGTTAGCAGGCGCAACATACATGCAGAAGGGCAGACAGTGGACACTTATAACATGCTAAGTCTAGCTTGCATTTTTCCTGCTTCGGAACCGCTGGAACAATAATAAAGAGGGTGTTACTCTGACCCTGCAGGGTGGCTTACGCTGAGTAAACAAAACATTAAAAAAAAGGGAGGGGGGATCGATAAGTAAGAAATAAGCAAAGTTATTCCCTGCTATTGCTGTTTTGCGTGTTACAAACCCGATAAAAGAGATTATTTTTGCAAGCGCTGTCCAGCATTTCTTTTTGATAATTATAGTGTTTCTGTTCACTGAGGGGAAAAAAGAAAAAAAAGGGGGGGACCAAGGCAACCATGGGTTTTCCTCGAATGGGAGGGGAAAGGGGGGAGGGTAATTACGTCAGCGCGTTATATTTTTCTTTTCTCTCTCTCTCGCCTGATATCGGCAAATCTTCATTCACACCACCCCAAAAAAAAAAACGTTTTTTTTTTTTTTTTTTTTTTTTTTTATTGCAACTTCTTAAATTCTTCTGGTGAAAGGGAGGCACATCATATAGTGTCCCCACTATCCAGATAGATAAAGCCAGTCAAAAAGTAAAAATAATCTGTTGTTTAAGGTAGGCGTATGGGCTATATTCTTCGTCGCCACTTCTCGGTTGCCGCCACCAAATAAAAAACACAAAAACCAAAAAAGCACCCAAAACAAAAAAAAAAACCAGATCACTAATAAAGGTGCTCAGACCTGTTGAAACGTTTTCTTTTCTTTTTATTTCTTCGTTTTCGTGTTTATTCCTCGTTCTGCGAGTTCTCACGCCATGGAGGGGTAGTTGATCCCACGGAGGGGAAGGAAGGTCTCCTTGATGGACCTGGCCGACACCCACCTGTATTTTTGTGTCGCTCCATATTCGCTAAGTGACCCGCCCTATGTCCCAAAGGGGTTATAGGGGGGCTATAGGGGAAAAAATGTCAAAAATGCCCAAAGGCTCATTGAATTTTTTTTTTCAAAAAATCCATATGTCGAACATGAAAGAACGGCGAGTTCCAAGGAAGTTCCAAAAAAGATTTTCCAAAAAAAAAATATTGGGGGCCAACCAAAATGACCTTGGAAGTCGCCATTTTGGGTTTTGGCCATTTTTGCCAAACTTTTGCAACTGGGCACTTTTCCTTTGAATAACATGGTTAACAGGGTTCGATCCCAGAAGCCAGCATCTTCCTGACCAGTAGTTCAGCCGAAAATATTTTCGAAGGCGTAGTAGTCTAGTTGGGGGGGCTTTGCCCTGTACCTAGGCGAAGCGGGTTCAAACCCCACTCCAGCGGATTTTTTTAGCCTGAACCGGTATTTCCGCGAAAGCTTTTCGTAAGCTTGTGGGAGTCTAGTTGAGAAAAGTGCAGTTTTGAGGGAAGGACAGCTTCTTAACATTGTAAGATTGTTAGTTGTTAGTCAGTAAGCATAACAGTCCTGTCCTCTGTTCTTTCGGCCGTAATCACCAATACAAACGGGTGGAGATGACGAGAAGGTCAAAGAGGGTTCCGTAGGGGAGTTTATAGTTGAAGAGACAGATGCGCGTCTACGCCGTCCACCACAGGGCAACGTACAGTCCAAATGGCATAGTCATTTGAAAGTGACGTTGCCTTTGGGGCAGAAGTTATTTCTGCTTGGAAGGAACAGTAACAGCAGTAGCAGCAGCAAAGACAGTAGCGACAACAGAAAGTAAAGAAGAAGACATCCTCCCCCCCCTTCCTCCTCCTCCCTTCCTGCTGTTCTACTTCGGGTGGATCAAGCGTCTGAAGAAACAACAGATTTTTCTGATGACCCCTACTCTTCAGTGTACTAGTTTCTTTTCATCATTATTCTGTGTTGGTCACCGATCACACCAACACCGGCTGAGGAAGACGCAGTACTACCTGCTGGAAATGGTGGCAAAACGAGACCGGCTTCTCCAGGACAAGAGAATGCTAGAAACGTACACGACGCACCCCTGGGAACAGATAACGGAAGGAAACGCTCATGCACACCACCTGAGTGGTAGGAGCTGAAGAAGCACGTGAGCGGGAGCCTGATGATGAAGCACGGAGAAGACATGCTCAGGAATCTGAAGTAGTACGACGGACCGAGGAAGACGAGTCACCACAATGGAACTCGTACTAGACTTCGAGAACAGGGAAAGGGGTAGATAAGTAGAGATAAGTAGACAAGGACGTTCCAGAACAGGAACCTCCTTTATCTCATCTCTTATTCGAAGCACGTCGTGAGTGTGTATTGCGGAGGATATCTGGTGTGGAAAGAAGGGACCTACTCCACTCACTATGCCGGATGCCTGAGTAAAGATGGGGGGTCAGAGTTTTGAATTCCTGTGTGGTAGAGTGGTTACCGTGCTCACCTGTCAGGCCCCCTTGTTCCAGGACGGGTTCGAATCCCGACGCAGTGGTTTTTTCATCAGGGTTCGAACCCCACTTGTGCTGTGTTTTTTCCACCGGAGCTGCTTCATAGTAAGGCAAATCACCAAAAAAAATTTTATTACAAAAAAAAATTCCATATGTCGAACATTGGGCCCCGTACGCAAATAAATCCATTCCAGCCCTAGAAAAAGCAATTAGAAATTTTTTTAGCTCTTCAAAATGCGGTTTCTGGTGGGTCACTTAGCGAATATAGAGCGTGTGTTTTTTTTTTTCTCTCTCTCTTCTTTTTGCCCATTGAGACATACCTGGACATGAAGGCGGCGGAACCTGCCTTGTCGTTGGTGCCCGAGGCCCTGGCCCCACCGAAGGGCTGCTGGGCGACGATGGAACCAGTGGACTTGTCGTTCACGTAGAAGTTCCCAGTGCTGTGCTTCATCTCCTCAGCCACGTTCCTGATCACCTCCCTGTCCTTCGCGAAGATGGATCCGGTGAGACTGTAGGGGGTTGTCCCGTCGATGAGGGCGGGCATCTCGTCGAACTTCCCATCCTCGAAGGGGTACACGGTCAGCACGGGCCCGAAGATTTCCTCCCTCATCGACTTTGTGAGGGGGTTCGTGGTCTCGATGATGGTAGGCTTCACGAACCACCCCTCGGAGTCATCACACTCTCCTCCCACAAGGATCTTGCACTCGGGGTCAACCTTAGCACCGTCGATGTACGACTTCACCTTCCTGAAGGCCTTCTCGTCAATCACGGCTCCCATGAAGGTCGACAAGTCGGAGTGCACGTTGCCCATGTGCAGCTTCGACACCGCCTCGCACATCTCGTCCCTGAGACCGCCCTCCCACACGCTCTTCGGGATGTACAGCCTGCTCGTGGCGCTGCACTTCTGCCCCTGGTACTCGAAGGCCCCCCTCACAGTCCCGTTCAGCACCGACTCCATGTCGGCAGAGCTGTGGACAAGGTGGAAGTTCTTCCCACCACACTCACCCACGAGCCTGGGGTAGCTCTTGTAGGTGCTGATGTTGTTCCCAACATGTGTCCAGATGTTGGAGAAGGTGCGTGTGGAACCGGTGAAGGCAACGGCGGCAAGGTCGGGGTTGGGGATGATGTAGTCGTTGTAGAGGGAGGGGTCGGAGGGGACGAAGTTGATCACACCAGGGGGAAGCCCGGCCTCCTCCATGATCTTCATGCAGAGGTAGTTGCTGTGAACAGCCGCGTCACTGCACTTCCACACCACCGTGTTACCCATGAGAGCAGGGGCGGTGGGGAGATGGATCCCGATCGCGGTGAAGTTGAAGGGGGTGATGGCAAGGCAGAAACCTTCAAGAGGACGGTAGTCGCTGAAGTTCCAGGTCCCCTCACCCGACACAGGCTGCTGCTGGTACAGCTGCTCAGCGTACTTCACGTCGAACCTTAAGAAGTCGATGGACTCAACAGCAGCATCGATCTCCGCCTGCCACACCGTCTTCGACTGCCCCAGCATGGTCGAAGCAAGAATGTCGGACCTGTACTTCGTCGCCATCAGGTCTGCCGCCTTCAGCCAGATCGCAGCCCTGTGCTGGAAGGGCATGTTCTCCCACTCTTTCTTTGCCCCCATCGCCGCCTTGCACGCCTGGTCCAGGGCGTCCTTCGTTCCGTAGGAGAAAGTGCAAAGAGTCTTCTTGTTCTCGTGAGGGATCTCCCTCGCCACCTTTTCAGAGGTGTGCACCTCCTTCCCGTTGATCACCGCAGGGATGTCCCACTGCTCGGAGCTCATCTTCTTCACAGAGGCGATCACATCCTCCCTCTCCTGCGAACCGGGGGCGTAGTCCAGGAGGGGCTCGTTCTTGATCTCGGGCACACGGTACGTCCCGTTCACACCTCCGTGGAACGCCCTGCGGGTGATCTTGCTGGTGCTGCTCCTCATTTTAGTGTTTTTTGCAACAAATACTAATAGCCTGTGTGTGCGTTATATTTGCTTCGGCGTCACACACGCATCAAGTGAATACAAAGATACACATTACAGACTGTACATCTATGTTTTCCACGAGATTGGTCTGAAGGCCTGTTCGTGGCCCTGACTCAATCTAGCAAGGGGATCTGTGTGTACAGCGGAGGCAGCAAGAAGGCCGTCCCGTGTGCCAGACACACCGAGAAGCCTTTCGTAAGCCTGGGCTGAAATTGGGGGTCCGGACGAATTCGGATTTGTTTTTGATTTGGATTTCAAAGCGCTTCTCAGGACTGGCGAGGGGCTGGCTGTCGTCACGGAGCATCCAGGGGGCCGCGGGGGTGTACGTTGAGGTGAAGGAAGAGTCTTCCTCTCAAGCATTTCGTCAGCAAGCTTGGCGCTCTCCCTTGCAACGCTGCTTGCCTGCGAGATGATAAATCACGTAATTAGTGCTACATACCCTGATGGCTCTGTCTTTGGACACCTGTGCCAGCATGCTTTTGTGGTGCCGCTGCCTTTCTGCAAGGATCGCTTCTTCCGCGTTTTTGATGAGCCGTCTGTTGTCACTGTCACGCTTCTTCTGCTCAGCAACCATGCGCTTCTCGTGCTGCAGTGCCACGCTTACCGTTGCGTCCCTTAAAAGGTTCTGACGCACAAGCTCAGAGGCTGCTTTGCGCTGGTTGGCATTAAGGTTGTTCTTTCTTCGTTGCAACTCAAGTGCATCAAGTGCTTCCTCCTTCCTGCTGTGCTGGGTGACACGATGCTTAACGATACCCATCGTTTGTGCCCAGAATTCCTTTTCTGTGTGGTGCCACTCCGACACACGAAGCGCGCCCTGCATCGCATCCTCACGCTGCTGCTCCCTGTTGCGTGTTGATGTGGACGAAAAGAAACATACTGTAGCTCCTTGCGTTGCCTCGCATTCTGCAACTTTGAATCCACCATGCCCGTCTTCCTCAGCGTGTGCACCCTCTGCACTTCTACGATGCCACGCCTCCGCCTTTCTTCGTTCTGCTGAAACTTTTTCAAAATGTTCTCTTGTTCAGCTTCCTTTATCTCCATCGAGCGTGTTTGATTCTTTGCTAGCCGCTCGCGCTTCCTCTCTAGCTCTCTCTGCTTTCCCTCCTCTTGTGCTATCCTCTCCATACCCTTCTGTCTTTCGAGCTCTGCGCGCTCATCCATAGCAGCTTTGATAAGCTGTACTTCTTCCTGAGTTCTTCCTAAAACTAGAGCTTCCTCTGCTGCGGCTCTTGAGGCTGCTGCTGTGGTGCACTCTTGTGTTGTCATGGAGGGCTTGTGGTAGAGCTCGCTCATGGCATCTTGCAGGGCTTTGAGCTGCTTGCGTTGCTGCCGCACAGCAAGCTCTTCGGCCTCGAGCCTCTCAAGCCGCTCACGTTTTGCTTGCTCTCTGAGCCCAGCTTCTTTTTTGCTGCGCATCTCGGCTTCCTGAAGACCACTTGTCCACATGTCGTTGTGCAGTCCCCTCCACTGCGTCACCACACCCAGCTCGATCGTGTCCCGTGCCTCACGTTCACGATCTGAAACTACATTACGTGACTTGTCGTGTGTCTTGACTAGCGCAGACCGCATCTGCAACCGCTTCGCGATGCTTTTCAGAACTTCTTCGTTCGCTCGCAGAGATGCTGCAGCACGCTCGAAGTCACTTAGCTTGTACCTCGCGAAGCGGTGCAGCACGCCTATGTGCTTCCGCAGCGCTTCGCTGCGCAGTGATTCCAACCTGTGCTGCGTGTGGGACTTCAAAAAAACCTTTGTTTTCCCTAACTGCGCCTCTTCCTCCGAAAAGCCTACGTGCGTGAGGACAGATCTACAGGTGGACTCAACATCACCTGTGATGTGCTGCAGCAGGCATTTGAACCTTGCTGAGAAGGCCTCCTTCGCGATACGGACCGGGTACCCCGCCTTGCGGATAGCGACTGTCTCCAACACGCCAGAGGACTTCAGCTGCGACATTACCATGTTACCATCGAAGAGGCCGGAGCGCTTCTCGGAGTTGGGCTTGATGCACCTGATCCAAGAGGGGGACGTGGTACGGATGAGCTGCATGAGGTCGTCCAGTTGCGAGGTAAACGCAGAGACGACGGACTTGGGCTTCTGCGTCGGTGTGGGGAGCAGGCCCGCGATGAGCTTATCCTTCGAATGCTGCATGAGGACAACAAGGTCTTCTTTCAAGGTGTCTAAGTTCTTGGAGCCCCAGTTGAGGACTGTGTAGGGGACTTCTGCTGCGTAGTGGTTCACGCGGAAAAGTGCTCGGTCGAGTTGCTTGCGGTAGAAGGAACGGTGCGACTCAAAGGCATCGGTGACCTTTGCTAGTAGAGACTCGTCATCTGCAGGGTTGATCTGCGACTGGTCGTCTAGTAGTGCAAGAATGCCACCTCTGCCCGAGATCAACTCTACAGTGTCCGTGTTGTCGTGAAAGGTGACGTACTGCGAGTCGATGCCTTCCGTCTGACACTCCGCCATGTCCGCCTTGAAGATGTGCTCGTTGTAGTGGTTCTGCAGCATTTCATTCGTCAGGTTGATGCACAACTGTTCAAGGTCGTTTTCCTTGAACTTCTCGAACCCGAAGATGTCCAGGAGCCCTATCCACGTCGCACACGCATGCTCGCCGTTCATCGTTTTGTTGATCGAACTTATGAGCCACTCGAAGAGTCTCTTGTACAGACCTTTGCACAACGAGTCGCGCGTGGCAGTTGCCTGTGCAGCAGTTAGGTTCTTCTTCACCATTGAACCACGGAGTTTGAAGATCTTGGTGGTGAGCTGGTCCTCGAGGTCGTTGGAAGAGACACCCCATGCACATGCTGCTTGTTTCAGGTATTTCCCTGTCTCCGGCATGACGGCGGCGCACCCTTCCTTCTCGAAGAAAACAACGCGTGTTGCGTGCAGAATGCCAGCGATGACCGCCCAGATGGACCACTGCTGCGCCTCGGTCATGCCAATGGTGCGCAGTGCGTGGTTGGTTTCCGCAAAGGAAGCAGCGTCATCAACATGGGGTATGGTGATGGCAGATTTCTCGAGAATGGGGTATCTTTCGGGGCTTTCAAGCGAAAACAGTTTGCAAGCCTCGCTGCTGGAGAGCAGTTGATAATAACAGTGGAAAAGCCGTTCCTGAAGCCCGCAGGATATGACACGGGACTGTTCGAGGAGGTAGCTGGTAGTGAGCGCACCGCAGATCTGACCGGACGCATCGAACTGTACTTGAAGGAATTTCCCGAAGCGGGACGAATTGTCATTCCGAACAGTCTTAGCGTTCCCGAACGTCTCGAGCACAGGGGAGGTAGCGGTGATGCGAGTATGCAGTGTGCGTGAAAGATCGGACCCCGAGGTACGGGAGCAGCTCAGCTCACCAAGAAACCGCAGGACCAACTTCACAGCTTCTGTTTTCCCTGCACCAGAATCACCGGAAACAAGAACAGTCTGACTCTGCTGGGTGTCCATCATGCTCTGGTACACATCACGTCCTGTGCGCCACACGTGGGGTAGAACATCGCTATCTGCAAGGCAGTACTTCGGCATCTGATCAGAAGAGTACCAAGGAATGTTGAACGTGAAAGGGTTTATAGATAATGATATCCTGCCTATATCAGTGTAGGTGACATTCTTAGTGAATCGCCTCTTTACTGCTTGTAGCAAGTGGCCTTCGTGTAGTTCTGTCAGGTCTAGTAAGTCGTGTGGCTCCTCTTCACACAGTGATACATTCATTACTGCGTGAACGAGCTCCAGCCTCGTTGTTACCTCCTCACCCTCATCTTCACATGGTTGCACGGCCACTTCATTTCCATCCACGCGAAGGATGCTCCCATAAGACCAGCTTGCCTTTGGAGACACGTATAGAACTAGCTGCCCACTCTTCATTTGTGCATTTTCTGGTGGTGTTTTGCCTGAAGGGAGGGGGGTTGATATTTCGATAGAAATGAAAAGTGAGGGGGGGGAGGAAAAAAAAGTAATAAAAAAAATCTGGAGAAAGAGCGAGTGAATGAGAAAAAGAAAAGAAAAACAGGAAAAAAAAAAGTGGGATGAAGGAAAGGGAGAATGGAGTAAATGCAACTTTCCATAAAGATGCAGATAGGTGGGAAGGGAAAAAAAAAAAAAAAAAAAAAAGCAAGAGATGGGGCTGGGACGAGATTAAAAAAAAAAAAAGAAAAAAAAAAAAAAAGGCACTACTATTTTTTTTTGTATCCTGTCTTTTTTTTTTTATTGTTTTTTTTTTTTGTTTGTCATTCATGTAAAAGATATGGGGCATAACTCTTTTTTAAGTAAAAAAAAAGCGTTATAAAAAAAATGTGGTTTTTTTTTAAAGGGTTTTTCTTTTTCTCACGATATCTTTTGCAAACTTTTTTAAAAATTGGTTCATTTTTTGTCGTCAGCCTAGAACTAGCTGTTTCTATTCCACAGGAACAGATAAGTTTTTTTTTTATTAGAGTAAAAAAAAAAGGGGGAGGAATGTTGAATAATTGATGCTAAAAATTGTCCAATAAGATAGAAAGGAAAAAAAAAAAATGTAAACAAAAATAAAAAATGGAATAGAGAGAGGGACACCCAGGGCAAAGTTATAGTGGGTTAGGAGGGGGAAAAGAAGGGAGGGGGGATATGATGCCCAGTGAGTGAATAAGAAAAGAGTGGCTTCACTGTGACTATAGAACCCCCCGAAGGGCATTCCAATTAAGGCACAGAGAAAGAAGGGGAAGAAAAAGAAAAAAAAGTAATGGTTGAATATATAAATGGATGAACATGTGAGTCGAACTTGAGCATCATCTCTTTTGATTCATTATTCCTCCACAGGAAGGAGAAAAAAACCCTTTTTTTTTTTTAAATGTTTTCATGAACATAAATTGTACAGCAGAGAAGGAAAAGTAAAAGTTAAAGGTAAGGATGAGAACATTCTTTTTTTTTTTTTTTTTTTCCTGTTCCCCTCCCTGTTTCCTTTAATATTTTCTTTTAAATTTTCTTTTTCATTTTTTTTAAATAATTTTTGTACAGCCAAAAAAAAAAACTGTTACAAATCGACCCCGTCATTGGAATTTTTCTTTGTTAAAAAAACCATTGAAGTTGAATAGTATTGATAAAAGGGTTGAAATGGGTTTTTTTTTTTTGTGTTTTCTTTTCTTTCTTTTTTTTTTTTAAATTATATTTCTTTGTTCTTCAAGTTGTGAACACGGGATATTTCTCTGTTCACATTATGAAGCAAGCAAGGGAGGGAGAAAGCAATGATAGGTTCTTTCTACCATCATCGCCCCCCTACTTCCTTTCCTTCCCACCGAAAGAAGAAAGGGTACAACAGTGCAGACCAATCACATTAGATATCACCTGTAGTGGTTGCTGTCTGCATTTGCCCTCTTTTCTTAAAGACATTAAAAAGCAAAAAAGAAAAAAAAAAAAAAAAAAAAGAAGGTCGTGTGCACAAAAGTACACAACAAAACAAAGGGAAGGAAGTCATTTTTTTTTAAAATATGTTTTTTAAGAAAAAAATTGCTGTTTTTTTTTTTTTTTTTTTTTTTTATTTTTTTTTATTTAATCCCCCGGATACCAATGACAAAGGAGAGAAAGGAAGAAAAAAAAAAAAAAATGGGGTAGGTAAAAGAATTAAGGAGAGATAGAGAAAAGAGAATGGGTAAAAGCACCGCTTCATCTTCTCTCTGTCTCTCCCTTTTTTTTTTCTTTTCGGGAAGGGAAAGCCGCCACTGCCGGGGCTCGTGTTTCTACCCAGCCTCTGCACACGTCAAAAATGGGTTGTTCCCCCTATCCCTTTCCTCCCTCCTTCTTTTTTCTTCCACTTAAAAAATAAGAAGAAGAAAAAGAAAAGGAGGGGGAAAAAGAAGGGGCCCTGACAGGCGAAAATAGGCTGCGCTCTTCTCGGAGCCATTTGTCCAGCGGGCGTATTTTTGGGAAAGAGAGGGAGAGAGAGGGAGGCAGGAAAGATGGTAGGCGAAGTGACTATACTAAACTCCCTTTGCATTTCTTTTTTTTTTTTTTTTTTTTGTAAACCTAACCATTTTTAATATTTTTCCCGCGATTTTTTTTCTTCTTTTCCCCCCCCCGTTAACTGAATAATGACAGTTCGTGTTGAAACACTTTTTGTAACGGGGCATCTTTTTTTTTTTTTTTCCTCTCCATTTTTTTTTTTTTTTTGTATTCTTCTTCATTTACCTGTTCGGTTTTTTTTTTTTTCCTTTTTTTTTTTCGTTTCGTTTTTTTTTTTTTTTTTTTTTTTTTTTTTCCGTGCTTTCTCCCATGTCAGTACTTGTATTCCAAAATACCATTTTTTCTCAGCCCCCCCGCTTTTTTTTTTTAGAGGCTTCTTTTAAATAATGAATTGAATTAAAAAAAAGGTGGTGGGGGACTTCTTTTTTTGTCTAAAGCATTGAATCCAGGGATAATATGAATAAAATGTAAAGTAGGGCAAAATAAAATAAACAAATAAAAGAGGGGGGGGTAGTCGAATGATGATATATATTTCTTCCCCCCCCTCTTCTCTTCTTTCTCTCCTTTGTATTCACTCTTTCAAGCCAATTCTCGTTTTTTCAAAAGTCCTGTGAAGGCTGAAACCATTTCTGCGGGCAGATTACTCGTGACCTGGCCGCCTTAGGAGTCAAAAAAAAAAAAGCAGAAATTGAACTCAGTGAACAGAGGGAAAAAACAATGGGGCAAACTATTTTTTTTTTTATTTCTAAAATACAAGTAGAAAGAGAAGAGGGGCGGGTGTCAAAAAAAAAAAAAAAAAAAAAAAAAAAAAAAAACAGGATTTCAGCAGTAGTTCGTTTCAATTTTTCTTACGTTACTCTCCCACACTTTTTTTTTTTTTTTTTTTTTTTTTTTAAATTCTCTCATTTTTTTTTCTCAAAAAATATTCAAAAGAAAAAAAAAATGACAAGAGAGAGCAACAAGGGGGCACAAAAGGGGTAGGGCGGGGGGGAAAAAACAATAAACTTCTCAGCAAGTGCTTGATCAGCTCCTTCTTGCCTACCCTTAGCTCAAGTACTTTTAGTACTTCACAAGAGGGGGAAGAAGCAGTTCCCAGCCTGGGATGGGGAAAAATAACAAATGGAAAAAAAAAAAAGAAAAATAAACCTGAATAGGGAAGGAAGAAGAATAACAAAATATAAAGGAGGGAAAAAAAAGGGGGGGGGGGAACTAAAACAAATAAAATAAGATAAAGGCACGAAATCCGTCGGCGATGCAACAGGGAGAAAGAAAAAAAAGAAAGAAAGAAAAAAAAAAACTGTGAAAACCAAGAACACATGTTTAGGGTGAATTTTTTTTAAAAAAAAAAGGAAATGTATTTCCCATGTGATTTCACTCTTGGTTTGCCACAAAAAAAAAAGAGAAATCGGAAAAAAAAAAAAAGGAAACGAGAATGAAAAAAAAAAAAAAAAAAGAAAAAAAAAACGTGTATTTGAAAGGAGCCTGCAATGTATGACAGGATCGCAAATAAAAACAAGAAAACCATAAAAATGGCGTAGTCTTTTTTTTTCTTTTCTTTTTTTTTCTTCTTTTTTTTTTTTCTCTCTCTCTTTTTTTTTTTTTTTTTCTTCTCGTTGTTGTTTTTTTTTTTATTTGTTGTGGTTTGTCTAAATCGCATTCTAGCAATCATGCAACAGGGTAAGATGAGTACGGCTTTTTTTTTTTTTTTTTTTTCCCCTCCCAATTTCCATATACCTGGTACTGAAGAGCGTGCGTTGGCTGCATCGGCTGAGCGTAACTATGTGTGGGCGATAGGCGCGATGCGTTGTTCGGAGAAGTAGGACCAGAGGTGGGAGTGCAGAACCCGGAGCCTGAGTTGGACTGCCCAAAGGTGGACGAGTCCACAATGGTACGGAGGTGGGACTTCTCAAAGACCGCCGAATAGGGGGACACTGGCGCTGAAGGCACCATGGACACACCCACCATCGTCTGCTGAGGGTAAAAGAGATCCAAGTTCTCAGCAGAGCTTGACCTGGAGTGGCTAGCAGCCCGTCTCTCCTCAGCCTCCCTCCTAAGTGTCGGCTGGTACTTGGGCTTGTCCTCTCCGCTGCTGCGCTCCATGAGGTCATCGATTTCTTGGTCGGTCATCCCGTCCAACTTCTCGTCCTCCTCCTGGTCCTCTAGCGACTCCACATCCCCGTTCTCCGTCACGATGCTGATTCTCCTCTCGCTCCCGATCGAGGGTGATGAGGCGTTGTCGTCGTTCTTCTCCTCCTCCTGGGGGTGCTGCTGCTGCTTCTCCTGCTTGACGTTCCCGAAGGTCGACTTGTTCCGCACAAAAAGCGACGCGGGACCTGACAGCGAGGTGGACCCAGCGAAGGGCGATGCGACACCTTCCTCACCTGTTAAGCGTGCGGTGCAGAGACACAACATACCTGGTGAAGATGCGCAGAAGCTGTTCGAAGCGACTGTAACGTCAAGCGGCGGGGGGCCCTGGCTCCTCATGCTGCCGCTGCCCTGAGAACTGTGTCTGTCGTCTGTTGTGAAAGATGGCGGGGTGCTTTTCCTGGGTGCCGGGACAGGGGGGGGTGCCATGGTCATGAGCTGCTGAATTGGCTGCTGGACCTCCTGCGCAGGCTGGACCTCCTGGATCTCCTTGCCCATCTCGTCCATTTCCACTTGCTTAGGGAGCAGGAGCTCTTGCCCGAAGATCATTTTCCTTTTTGCCAAGCTCTGTTTGTACCGGTGGATGTGGGGGTTGGGGCACAGTGTCCCCTTTACGCAGGATCCACTCTGGAAGAAGTTCAAGCACTTGCGAACCTTCTCCGTCTCCGTCTTCCACTGCTCTTGGCACACCCTGCAGCGAAGTGTGATGAAGCCCTTCTTCACACGCACGTTGTCCCAGTTGTTGTGCACACACGGGCAGTCGGAGAACGTGTTGGGCGCTGCAGGAGGGATCTTCTCTCTCTTCTTGTTCTTCCTCTTTCTCTTGCTGTTGCTGCTCTTCGAGCTGTTGCCAGACGATAAGCTGTCTGACCTCAAAACCTCTTCTTGGGCCACTATGTGGCCTTCTGGCATCTGCGGCACCATCTGCGGCATCCCGCCAAGAGACTGGACCACTGCCCCTGCTGACTGGACTGCTGTCATTTTAATGTTTTCTTTTATGTATTTGTCACTGGAGATGACTTTTTTTCCTTTTTTTTTTTTTCTCGTTGTCCGGAATAAGGTTTCAAAAATTGGAGAGAAAAAAAAAAAAGGAAGAAATGAAAGAGGGGGGAATGAAAAAAAAAAGGAAAAAGAAAAAAAAAAAAAAGAAAAAAAAAAAAAAAAAAAAAAGGAAGAAGAAGAAGAGAGAATAACTTTCAAACATGCACAGCTACTGGCCAGAATAACCAGTTGCTTCAGGGAGAAAGAAACTTCGATGTTTGTGCAACCCCGAAGACCCCCCTTTGCTTAGCTAAAAAAAAAAAAAAGAAAAAAAAGCTCAATCTTCACCTTGAAAAGGTTACTTTTGAGAAATAGAAGATAGTGATGTAAGAGAACATGAATGGGAGAATACGTGATCTCGTTCGTGGGTGGGTCAACATTTTCTTTTTTCCTTTTTTTTTTTTTTTTAATTCAAAAAATAAAAAAAGGATGGGTTCACGGGTCCCCCCCACACACGAGCATCGTTTTTCCTGCAGGTTTTGCAAACCAACACAGCGGTAAGTACTGCATTGACAATGTCATATAGGAGAAGGATAAAAAAAAAAAAAAGATTTCTCGAAAGTTTTCGGTGAGCAGAACTACACCACATAATCAACTTTGATGCTGGAGAACGGCTCTCGACACATAGGACATAATTTTTGCTTAAGAAGGTTGGCGCAGCACGGGTGGAACGCGTGCCTGCACACTTGATGCCCTGTGGAATCTCGGAATTGAGTCACTTCCACTTCCATCATATCCAGGCAAATGGCACACTCCATATCTATTGGCGTATCTGATTCGGTGGAAGAAGTGCGTTTCTTGCGATGCTTTTTGACTTTATTTGCTTTTTCAAAAATGTTTAGCTCCATTATTCTCTCATAGCTGGTGCCTAGGAGGTAAGGGGGGGCGGAAGAGCTTGTCTTCTCCCACCTGCACCAGCAGAGTTCGCACACCCGTTTTTCTTTAATTTCGTACCCTTCCTCCCATTCTCTTCCTTCGGCCACAACAGGGCAACGCTTCGTGCTGCAGCCATCGCAGACCACCCTGCCACACCCCCGGCAGTGTGACTTATCCCACCACTCGCCAACATTTTTTCCACAGACCTCACATTCATCCCCATCTCTCCAAAACTCACGGCCTCGGAACATTTTTTTTTTCCCCTCAAAAAACCTTTCAGTACATAAGTATAATTTATAAAATAAAAAAATATATAAAATAAAAAAAGAGAAGAAGATCGAGCTAGTACGTATGTATGTAGCACATACCAAACTAGAATGGGAAAGAAAAAAAAAAGAGGTAGAAATTAAAAAAAAAATTCTTTTTTATTTTTTTTGGTTCGCTTTGCATGACGTGAATAGGTAAGTTTAATGGGAAAATGCAGCGGGCGAACCAATCGAGGTAAAATAGGTAGAGAAAAAGCTAGGGGGAGGGGGAACTAATGTGTTTGTTAAAAAAAGAAAAGGGTTTGCAGGGGGGGAGGAAGAGGAACCCCCTCCCGTTTTTGTAATAATTTGACCAATAAATAATATCTCTAAATTGTGTTTTTTTTTTGTCAGGTTTTACTTATTTTTACGAGAAAAAAAAAAAAAAAAAAAAAAAGAGACATTTAAGGGGACCTGCGGTATGTGACAGGACGCCTGAAGAGTCTCAATCTATCTCTTGATCGAACCTTTCTGTTGTGGTGTGGCCTTCGGCCCCTCGTTCACCCTCCTCGGTACCTTAGGTATAAAACCCTCAACCGAGTTGGTAAGGACACAATAGTTGTACAAAAAAGAAAAAAAAGAAGGTGAAGAAGTGAGGTGAAGCCCTCGATCTTCTCCCTGAAAGTATGCAACAAAATAACTTCTAAGACGTTAAAAAAAGGGCAACATGCTTGAAGTGTCTTTTTAAAATCTTTTTTCACAGGGGGGGGAAGGAAGGGAGGGAAGTAATCGAAGTTCTAAGAACGAACAGAATAGGAACTGGCCTTTGTTTGTACAGGTAAAAACCTGTAAAGTTAAAAGACTCGTTCTTGCAAAAAAAGGGGGTGTAATAATCACCAAAACAGTATTGGGGTTTTTTTTACTCATTTTTTTTTTGTTCTCCTCCTTATTGCCTACTATTCTTTTAAAATCTGAAAGGAAGCCTGCCTACAGACGAAGAGGGGGCAGCAAAAAGTTATGGGAAAGACGGGGGAAAAAAAAAATAATTGGAATTGGGAGGGCAAGGAGGGGGAGCAAAGCAGTTTCTGGGTCAATTTGTTCCTCCAAAAATGACAACAGAATATATGAGAGAAAATCAGCTAAATTAATTAACGAAAAAAAACTCAGGAATGAGCGAAAAGGGTGGGAAAGGAAAGAAGAAGAAGAAAAAAAATATATATGTATGAGTTTAAGGAGGCCGGTGTTGGCGGCGCCCTGAAAAAAAAAAGGGGGTGTCTTTGAAGGGAGCCTGCAGTACGCGACAGGATCGCCTAACAAAAAAAGAAAAGAGAAAAAAAAAAAAAAAAAGGAAGAAGGAAACCGTTTCGGTGAATGCAAAAAAGAAAAAAAGAAGAAGAAAAAAAAAAATATTTATGACTATATGTCTTTGTTATTCGCCTGGCATCTGGCACGGAGGCAGGTGATTCACCCCACTCTCCACCCGCTTTGGCAGTCTTTCACAAGTTTGCATATAGTTATAACATCATTTTCCCCCTTTTTTTCCCTACTCGTCAATGGAATAAGGTGCTTCAGTAAGCCAAGGGTTGGGAACCACCTTTGTGTAGGAGAATTCCTTTCTGCAAACTGGACAGGTCTTGTTAGACAGAAGATGCATGCACCCAGGGTGGAAGGAGTGCCTGCAAGTTCTTGCCGTGGGTGTGAAAAATTGGGTAATCTTCGCCTCCAAGGGAGAGAGGCACAAAGCACAGTCGGGGTCGTTTTGGATGCTGAAGAGGGTCACTTCAGCTGCAGAGTGAATCCAACGGGTTTCCCCCGTGTTTTTGTTATGTTCGTAGATTCGATTTTTGTCCTCGTCAAGGTAGCGCCTCCAGCCGTTCTTTTCCAGTTGGATGCCCAACTGTTCAATTTTGCATTGTTTTTTTCCGACCAGGAACTTTTCTTCAGGGCTGTCCAGCCAGTTTTCCATACACTTATCGCACACGGCTTTGTCCTTCACCTCGTAGTCCGGTTCATCCAGTCTCGTAACAGCCACGACCGGACATTTTACCGAGCAGCACTTACTGCAAAACACCTCCCCACATCTTCTGCAATTGTGCTTCCGCTGAAAAATCGAAAAATCGACCGCACACTTGCTGCACTCGTTACCCGTGACCCAGTGTTCTCTGCCCTTTTTAACCATTTTTTTTTTTTTTTTTTTAAATTCAAGAGCTGCTTTTTTTTTTGTTTTGTTTTTTTTTTTTGTTTTATTTCACTCTTCAGAAATTACTTCACGCACTGGGGGGCCCATTACTTCACGCTAAATCTCATTACTTCACGGTGAAATAATGGCCTGTTTCCCGTGAAGTAATAGGGGGTTTCCGTTAAATAATATGCCTCGGTAGGCCAATTTTTGCCTCGGTTCGGTTCCCAGTGGGGCTACTTTTTCCTTTCAGTTTGCTATTTCCCCCCAGGTTCAGCCCAATTGGCCAACTTTTGCCTCGGCTCACCAAGTTGGACTACTTTTTCCTCCCAATTTGCCCACTTTTGGCTAGGCCTTGTTCCCAGTTTCTGGGGGTAACTCTTCTGTGGGTAAGGGTAACTTAGTCAGCTTACCCAAGCTCCCCAAAAGACTTCAAAATACCGAAGCAGCAGAAAAAAAGGAGCCAGCGGCCACGCCAGGTATGGGAAGGCCTGATTAGAGATGGTGACAGTGGCAATGCCAGCGACGGCGGCAATGCCCCTCGTGGTGAAGTAATTTCAGAGTGTCGTGAAATAAAACTACTTACCTACCGCCAAGCAATGCTTTACCGACCTCGAGGTAACGGTAAAGTCATTACTTGTTGGCAGCAAATAGCTATTTTTGTCAACCCCAGAAAAGAGTATATAACTACTGTGATAAAAAAAAAAAAAAACACGAAGCTATACGAAAGGAAAGAAGAAGGAGAGAGAACGAAAAAGAGAAAAAAGAAATGGCTCTGCTTTCTCCCCAGAAATAAAGGAGCAACTTCCATCAGTTTGTTTGCTAGAAGAAAAAAAAAAAGGGTGTACGTGGAGGGGGTGGGGCTGATGGAATCATTTCTCTTCTACATTCATTCTCCTCCTTCTTCTTCTTTTTTTTTCTCTTCCCCCTTTCTACTATGATTTGACGGGAAATAAACAAAAAAACAAAACAAAAAAAACTAAAAAAAAAAAAAAAAAAAAAAAAAAAAAAAAAAACTCAGTTTTCAACGTCCATCTTTTCAGCAGTGGAATCTTCTTTCGGTGCAATTTTTGGGATTTTCTGCTTTGGCTCATAAGGACACGATGCAGGGGGGGTGACCTTGTCAGGCAACGTTCCAACGAGATCGGAGCTGTGGTAGGTGGTGAGGTTGGCGACTGCCTCATCAAGGGCGGTCTGCATGCCAGCAGCGTAAAGCTTACCGAGGATCCGTTCCACATCTGTTTCCTTGACGTGAAGAACAGGGTTTGCCGGTTTGAAGACTGTGCAACAGTCAGCCGTTCCGTACATTTTGGTGATGTCAAATATGTTGAGATCGTAACAAAGTTTAATAATCTCCTCCTTCGCAAACGTGACGAGTGGCCTTGCAACAAACATGTCGCTGTATTTGTCAAGAACAGACATGTTGCACAAAGTCTGCGATGCGACCTGTCCTATGTTGTCCCCCGTGCACAGTGCTTTGTAGTAGTTCGCCTCTGCCACTACCTTAGCCAGTCTGAACATGAACACCCTGTACAGAACAGTTCTGTAAGATGCGGGCACGTCGGGGGTCTCGGCGATAAGCTCTTGGATCTTCGAAAACCTTACCACGAACAGCGGGCCGCCCTCCCCTTGGTGTCTGTTAAGAACTTCTTGCAGTTTTCTGATTTTCAAAACAACTTCCTTCCCGACGTATGGGTACCCGTCAAAGTGAATAAACCCAACCCTGCACCCTCTCTTGATCACCTTGTGACATGCTACAGGTGAGTCATGCCCACCCGACAACAAGCACAACACACGCCCGTCTGCATCCACACCGTCAGGCAGCCCACCGCCGCACTTTTCCACATTTTTATGCGTGAACACCATTGCGACGTCCGGTCTTACGCGTGCCTTTTATTATTATTATTATTATTATTTTTTTTTTTTTGACAGCATACCTCGATCAGAATTTGCGGTTTCACCAAGTTCACCTTCAACGGAGGTGACAACTCCGCCGCCTGCGACGATAGGTACTGTTAAAGAAAAAAAAAAATTTATATATTGTACGAAGATATGCCATACCACGTTTGCCCCCAGGTTCCTGTTGATGTCATTGGATTCCATGGGGAAGCGCTTGTCGGCCCTCCTCGAGGTCACGCCGAAGGTGATGTTTGTCGCGGTGGGGTCGAGTTTCTGGATCTGCTCGTAGGCACAGTGGAATGTTTCAAAGGCAGACTTCCGGATGGCCTTCCAGTCCGGCTTAGATATTTTGACTGCGGCAACCGTGTTAATGCCCGACACCTCCTTCAGAAGGGGCTTGATTCTGTCTTCAAACTCCTGTAGTGTGTTAAACCAAAAACAAAAACAAAAAACTGCGACATACCGTTGAGGTAATCTGCCTGCTGGGGGGAGGGATGGTTGCGACAGACGTGCTCTGCGAGAGGCCGCCTTTAGGGATGTTCTCAGGTGCGATGTGGAAGAGCAGCACGTACCCAGCTTGCGGGTGTCCTTTTGGAACCCACAAAGACAGCTCCTTGGCAACCTCGTCAGACGCCATCTTCTTCCTGATGTTCGACATCATTTGCTTCTCAAAAGTTTTCCTGTTCGAGCCCTTCAACACAAGCTCCCCCAAGGTGATCATCACGGCATCGAACCCATAGCTCGACTGCTTGCATGATTTGAAGATCTCTGCGATCTCCTCGTCAGACTCAAACACAATGGGTTCTATGGGCACTTGTTCCTTCTTTTCCTTCGGCTTCTTCTTCATGCGGTCCCATCTGTTGGGTTTTTTGCTTTTCTTCTCCATGTTCGGCGCGGTGCTGTCTTTTGTTTTGTTCTTGTCGTCTTTGAAGCTTCTCTTGTTGAGCTCGCGTGCTTGGTTAGGTTGGAACTTAGACAGTGTGGTCCGCATGGCGTCCAACAGTTTCGCGGTGTCTGCATCTGTGATGTCGGAGCTGAACGAGAAGCGAACGGCACTGAAATAGTCCTCACCGTTGACACGGAGGGACGAGATAACTTTGCTCGGCTTGTCGTTTTGCGACGAGCAAGCGGCACCACTAGAGATGGACAGCCCCAGGTCGGACAACATTGACACGAAGTGTCTACCCTGCATCCCTGGGAACAAGTACGTTAGGATTCCAGGCGCGCCCAAAGGAGGAGGCTGCGAGAGTTCCTTGTAGGTGACATTGAGCTCTTCGCAGATGGTGGCGATGCCCGATGTCACTTGTTTGCGGATGGCAAGGCACGTCTGCTCATTGTGCTTCATCTTTTCAATCGACAGCTTCGTCGCAACAAGCCCTGCGATGTACGCCGCAACGTCCTTTGTCGCCTTGTACGTGTCGGGGAGCAGCCCGCGACGCGTGGCAACAACAGCACCGCACCTCTTGGGACCGCTTACCTTGTGGAAGGACAACGAGACAAGCGAGGCTTTCCATTTAGCCATCTCAAGAGGGATCTTACCGAGAGTTTGGATACAATCAACGTGGAAAAGTGCCTGCGGTGCGAGCTCTTGGATCAACACACCGATTTTCTGAAGCGGCTGGATCACACCTATTTCATTATTGGCATGGTGGGTGGAGACGAATGCGACACGCTCGCCGAAAGTGGAAAGCTTCTCTTTAAGAATGGTGAGATTGTAGACACCGGTATTGCGGTCGACAGGGATGATCTCGGTGGTGAAGCCCTTGTGTTCCATGGCGGCAGCCTTGTCAAGGAGGGAAGGGTGCTCGATCTCACCTATAAGAAGGACATCACGTTGCAGTCCACCACCAAGGCTCTTGGGGCGAACGGGGAGTACAGCGTGCATCACGAACTCGTTGGCGGCAGCACCACCATCGACGAAAACACATTTCTCGTAACCTTGTTCCTCCGGGTTACATAGTGCAACCACCTCGGAACGAGCCATTTCTTCAATAGCATTGGCGGCTTGGCCTTCTGCGTGCATTGAATTAGAATTTGCTGTTAGCAACATGTTCCCCACCGCCTGTGCCGCGATCGCCTCTGCTGACATTGCTGTTGACGCTGCTTGGTCGAAGCTCGCAGGCCGTGCGTTTTTCTTCTTCTCATGCTGAGCCGTTATAATGTTATATGTGGCATCTATCAGCTCTCCCTCGTCAGGGAAAAGCCTCTTCAGGTGATCCATTTTGAAATTCCCTTGGCTCCTGCTTGTGATGGTAATGAGGTTTAGTATAAAAAAAAAGAAAAGAAATTCGCTGTGGGGGAAAGGGAGGGGAAGGTGAGCAGTTTTTTTTTTAAGAAAACACCAGATCTGCTTGTTTTTTTTGGGGGGGGGGGAACATGTAAAAAAAAAAAAAAGAAAACGACATACGATGAAGCGGGGTTTTTAAAAAAAGCTTTTTTTTCTTCTTCTTCCCGATTCCATTTTTAAGTTGTGTTACTCATTCTGGGAGGGGATCTAATGGGGGGGGTTTTTTTTCTTCTTTTTTCTCTTTCTCGTTCTGTCTGTAAAAAAAATAAGGGGCGGGAAAAAAAAAAAGAAAAAAAAAAAGTACTAACATCTCGAAAATAAACCGTAGTCCCTCGAAGTTCCATCCCGACCCATGACGGGCATTCGGGGAGAAGGGAAGAAGAAAAAAAAATAGAGACAAAAAAAAAGGTAATTCCAACACTTTCTCTTTTCCCACCGCCATGCTTCGTCCGTCATAACTATGATTTCTTCTTTCCCCTTTTTTTTTCTCATGTCTGTGTCAATGCTTCAATCAAAACAAAATAAAAGAGATTAGGAGAAATTTTTTACTATTTTTTTTTTTTTGTTTTGAATTGAAAAAAAAAAAAAAGAACCAAAACGGAAAAAAAAAAAAAAAAAAAAATTGTCCTCACGTACCACCCCGCACGGAGCGTTTTCCCCTCATAGGCTGCACAATTGCATCAATTGAACTTGAAGTACGGGAAATTATGTAACACCCATCTTCCAATCGTTCAAATGTGCATCCTTTGAAAATGTGAGTACTGCCCAACCGGAGGTGTGCAAATTGAGGCACTTTGAATGCGTCCTTCTCGTCCTCCAATTGCCCTCTCAGTTGCGCCGCGATCTTGTAAAGGGCGTGAATCTGCACAGCAAAAAGCCTCACAGGCAGCCCACATGAAGTTGTTAAAACTTCTTCACCAACAAGCCCCATCACGTACTTGAAATTCAAGATAAGCTGTGTCATGGAATGTCTGTCCTGAGCAACAACACGAGCCCACACTTTTTCAGCGGAAAGTGAGTTAGTCAATGGGATCTTAAGCAATCCGTAGGAAGAGAAGATTTTTGCAGTGTTTGTTCTAGGGGCCTCAAGATGAAGAGACAGTTTGGAACCTTTCACTGCGCCGAAGCAATCTTGCAATGTGAACACGACACCTAACAGAACGTTGTTGCAGCGGTACATCTCGTTCGAGTCGAGGAACGCATCGCAGACCCCCTTCCAGACCTCAGTGCTGTCCTTGGCATCGTTAAGAAGACATACTATCTCATCCAGGTAGCTCTTGGCTTCCTCTAACCCCTCCTTCCGTCCATCGCAAGACCATTTCATGATGTGTTCCAGCACTTCGGCCTCCCGAGAAGGCTCCGAAACCAGTATCGTCTTTGTTATAATCGCATAATAGAATTTTACTAGCAGTTTTGTCAGTGCTACGCCAGATGGATCGTCGTTGGAACGTAGCGATATCCTCGGAAGGGCGGAACCGCTTGTGTTTTTTATCTTCAGCAACGCGCCTTCGTTGATCTTCGAATTTTGTTTGATCTGGTTCAGCCCCGAACTGGACTGTCTTTCCACCAACGAATTACACTGCCTCATCAACGCAGGACGCAGCAGATCCCATTCGCAAAACCCGCTTTTAAGATGCTGCAGTATAACCGGTATCATCGGGGAGGCATCCAAAGGGAAGCTTGGATTGCTAAGAAGCTCTAGAGAGGTGTTTAGAATAGTTTTTTGAGGGTTGAGTATGGTGAAGATTGGGATGGGAATACCGCGAAGCGCGGGTTCGGTCCCAGCAAGGAAAGGAGGGAGGCCGGTTTTAGCGGTGAGCAAAATTATGGAGGAACGCGTCTCACGGCATATAGAATCGATGAAGTTTTTCAATTTTTTTTTCGACTTCCCATCTGGACAGAGCCGGGAGGATGTGGGTCGGAGCTGGAACATGGAGTACCCAGGTGGGATGTCGACAGTCTCCACACCAGCTTCAGGTGTCGTGCCTCCAAGTCGGACCCAAGAACTTCGTTTAGCATCGCGTCCGTACAAAAGCCAAGTGAGCCTGTCTGTTGTATTTTTTTTCTTGACTGTGAACTTTGCAGCCACCCCACGTGGGTTGATGGGTACCGGTTTCCCCATTCTGTTTCGTTGCAGATCAATAACAGTGTTTTCAAAATGCGTTTCAGGATCGATTTCAGTTGTAACCAACGTTTCCGACAACTCGATTTCTTCGTCAGTCTTCGTGGAGAATCGGAGTTTTTCAATCTCAAATAAGTATGATGCGGGTTCTCGGACTTCTCCATCTGAAATGATGATTATGCCGGCCTCCCTGTGGAGCTGTTCGATTTTTTCAGGGATCGCAGATTCTTGGACGTATAGACCTCCGACTTTCTCTGCGATGAGGTTGGCAATGCCGTTTATCAACCTTCTTTTGATGGCCCGCACTACACAGCATTTTCCTGGGTAACGTACTTTTCCCCATCGTTTGATGTTCTCTAGTTCCAAGCATTTTTTCAACGCGGTGTTCTCGCACGCTCTCAGGCCTCGCAGAATGCAGTCCTGCGCCTCGCCTTTCGCTCCTTTGTAGCGTACGGTTTCCCAGTCGTGCCACCGTAACAATTTTTCACGGTTGTATTTCTTCATTTTCTTTTTCTCGACCCCCCCACCCGCCTCCCTCCTGCGCACAATTTTTTTTTTGTTGGGTAGATGATTTAAAAAAAAATGTCTAATTTTTTTTTCTTCTTCCAGGGGCAATAAAAAAAAAGAGTAATGAAAAAAAAAGTGGAGGGGGGGTGCATTTGTGGTCGGGGGAATGAAAAAAAATAGTTTTTAATTATTAAGTTGGGACAGTTGGAGGGGGGGGGGGGGGGAAATGAAGAAAGGAAAGAAGAAGAAAAAAAAAGAAGAGAAAAGGAACAAAAAGAAATAAAAAGAAATGTCAATTAAAAAGAAAAGATTACACCAATTGGTTCCTATCTCCTCGGTCCTTCTCCCCCCTTTTTTTCCTCTCCCTTTCCTCTCCTTTTTTTTCCTGCCTTGTTCAGGTATCAAAAAAAGTTTTCTGTTTATTTTTTTTCTCTCCTCCGAGAAGTTGGAAAGAAGGAAACCTCAGTTCCCCTCCCTTTTTTTTTTTGTAATTTTTTTTTCTTTTCTTCTTTTTTCTTCTTCTTCTGTTATCCTTAAAAAAAAAAAAAAAAAAAAAAATCCAAGGAAAAGCAAGCGGAAAAAGGAAAAAAAAGGGGGGGAAGGGAAGAATAAGAAAGTGTAGGTTTGTAAAAACAGAAGAATAAAATAAAATAAATAACACCCCCCCCTTTTTTTTCTCTCTTTTTCTTGGCAGCATCCCGTACACTGTATAAAGGGGCGGAACCACTTACCTAGGCAAGGGTGGATCAAATATTCTTTTTTTTTTCTTTTTTGTTTTTCATCTAGCTTTTCCAAATGCGGCAGGTATTGTCCTTAGACCCGGTGATGATAGTATCCCCACAGTAGTTGAAGGCACAACTGAAAATTTCATCGGTATGTCCTTCAAGCGTCTGTAGGCAAACTCCTGTTTCAGCATTCCAGACTTTGCAGGTTTTGTCAGAAGAAGCAGAGATAAACTTTGTGCCTTGAGGGTTAAAGGCAACTTTGGAGATTTCACCGTCGTGACCGAGGAAGGATGCAATGCAAGCACCTGTTGCGGTGCTGAAGACCCGAGCAGTATTGTCAGCGGAGGCCGTCACGATCTTCTGGCCTCTTGGTTCAAATGCAACGTCCAAGACCTTTTTTTTTTTTTTTTTTTTTTTTTTCTTGGAAAAAAAAAGAAGAAAAGAAAAAATTACCTCGTCGGTGTGCCCTCTCATGGTGTACAGGCACTGCCCGCTGTTCACGTTCCAAACCCTGCAGGTCCTGTCGATCGATCCGCTGATCGCTAGGTCGCCGCTGTAGTTGAACTGTGTGGACGATATCTCCCCCTTGTGTCCCGACAGCGTGTGTATGCACCTCCCGCTGCGCACGTCCCAGATCTTGGAGGTGTGGTCGAATGAGCTGTTTTTTTTTTTTTTTTTTTTTTTTTTTTTTTTTTTTTTTTTTTTGTGTCATACCCCGTTATAATCGTGTCGCCAGTAGAGTTGAAGTTCAAGCTGACAATCTCAGCAGTGTGGCCAAGCAGCGTGTGCAGTTCTTGACCCGTCTCCACGTCCCACAGCTGTTTTTTTTTTTTTTTTTTTTTTTTGCCTTCGCGTCTCTATCCCATACCTTCGCTGTGTTATCCATCGACCCAGACGCCAGCAGAGTGGATTGTGGGTTGAAGCAAAGACACACGATCTCCGTGAGATGCCCTCTCAGCGTGTAGAGACAGTCGCCTGATCGGGAGTCCCAAAGCTGTTTTTATTTGTTTTTCTTTTTAATTTGTTGAAAAAACCTTGCAAGTTTTGTCGAAGGACCCTGTAGCCACCTTGTCCCCAAAGGGTGTGTTGAAGGACAGCGCGTAGACAACGTTCTTGTGGCCTTCAAGCGAAACAAGCTCGTCACCTGTTGCTGTGTCCCACACTTTACAGGTCCTGTCGTAGGAGCCAGTGATGAACTTGTCGCCGTCCTTGTTGAAGGCACAGTTGGTTAGGGGCAGGATGTGGGCACGCAGCATTTTGAACAGGTAGAACACCTTTTGTTTGTTTTAAGTGTTTATTTTTGTTTCCTCTTTCGATACCTGTTTTGTGTCATAAGTTTTCTCCTGGAGCTTTCCCAGCAACTGCTTCACTTGGTCATATCTTGAGTCCGGTATAAGCGGCTCTTCTTCTATAATCTGCCGCGTCAAGGCATCTAAGTTTGAGTGAGGGGATAATGTTAATAAATCTATTGTTTTGCTTTCTACGTCGCCGTTGCTGTAGAAGAGGTGTGTGGGGTGTAAAAAAAAAAGAGGGGAGGGGGGGGGGGGGGGGGTGTATACCTTCTTTCATATTCTAATGTGAGGCCTGGCGGGTGGTAACGCAGCAAAAACCTTTTTAATCTCATTTTTTTTGATTAAAATTTAAAGGAGAGAGAGGGGGGGGGCACGACTTTCTTAGAAAAAAAAGAAAAGAGAGGAGTTGCACCCTTCTTTTTTTTTATTACTTTTTTTTCCCTCTTTTTTTTTTTCCTGTGAATATATTTTTTTTCTACGTTTTTCGAACGACACAAAAAAATACAAATATAAACGTTAAAAAAAAAAAAAAAAAAAAAAAAAAAAAAAAAGTGATACAAAGTGATACTATGAAAATAGCATTTTTTTCTTCTTCTTCTTCTTTTTTTTTTTGTTCTCCCGGGAAATGCTCAGTACCAATTAAGTGCAGAAGCTGCAGGAAAGGAGACAGTTTTGATTGAGGGTTTACAGAGGGAACGCTTCTTTGCTCTGTTCAATGAAAAAAGAAGCTGGTTTTTCAGGGTGCTGTTTCTCCCACAAAACCCGTCCCTGGTCGTGGATGTTGTAGGACTGCAAGAAAGTGTCAACAATGGCCAATTTTGCATTATCGTTGGTATCAATGAAAACCCACACGGGGATAAACACAGGAAGTGGCATTGCAGCTGCTGCACTGAAGATCAGCGTTGCGAAAGAAACCGCCCCTGCCCAACCACCTGACATGTACAGAAGCCCTTTCATATGGTCAGTATGCACTACTGGCAACGATTTCTTATATTCTTTGATCTTACCTGCAACCCAAGTCCACTTCTCTCTCTCCACCCTGCCCCATTTCGCACACACCAGTCTCACTCCCAAGTAATCATCGCAGAATTTAAAAACGGACGTTAAGACCTCTTCAGGAATATCGTGTATAGGCATTGTTTTTTTTTTTTTTTTTTTATATTCCCTGTTGAGGTGTGGGGGCCAAAAAAAAAAAGAAATCAATAGGACCACCCCCCTTATTTTAGAAAATAAGTAAAGCCGAAGAATAACATAAGAGGGAGGGGGGAAATAATAAATAAAAAAATGTGTAAACGAGAAGAAATAATAAATAAAAAAAAAAGGCCATGATGTGTAAAAAGGAAAAAAAAAAAGTTTTTATATAGGTGCCTGTTCACACCTTGCCTTTCCTCACCGCTACGAAACAGAGGAACGAGTGCACGTCCATCTTTGATTTGTAAATTCCTATAGATTGTATAATGCTAGCTTCGTAGTGAGTCAGGTGGATGCCTGCGAGGTTGCAGAGCTTTGTGAGATCGCTCAGTACGTCGATTGTGAGTTGTCGTGCCTCTGTGGCCTTGTGCCGCGAGGGGGAGAGCCCCTTGGCCCTTAGGACAGATGTCTGCAAATGTCGCTCCCTCTCTTCAAGGTCCTTGATGAGCTCCTGCAGATTATTGATTTCCTCTGGTGACCCGTCCCCCAGGAGTGCTTCATTGTAGCTCTTCCGTGCCCCGCTTAGCTGTTGAGTGCACTGTTTCATGTCTGCCTTCATCGTCTCCAAGCTCATGCCTTCCACCTCTGAGGTGTCGTCCTGTGGTGCTGGCTCTTCGACCTCTGGGATTGTTTCCTCTACCTCGGCCACTGTGTTCTGCTTTGCAAATTGCCTGGTGAAGTTTATTGTGAAAGAAAGGGGGCATACTTGAACAAATAGGAGTGCTTCTCGTAGTTCCCTTCGGCAAGCCCTGCGTACTTCCCAAGGGCACGCGCTGCTAGGAATGATGTCTTCTCCAACATTTCCGACTCACGCACTTTCTGCTCCTGGATCCAACCCCCGACCTGTAGCGATGTCAGTTGCAGCCCCTCCACAGCGCGTGACAACTGCCCTACGCTTAGTGCCTCCAGTGCTGCTTTCATGAACGGCCATGTGAACATCGACGCCACGCGCTGCATGTTCCCTCTGGCCACCAGTGCGCTCCGTGTCTGGTGGATCCCGCGGTCTGTTTTGCTGTACTCTTGTTTCATGGCACGTTCCCACCAATCAAGCAGCTCGACAAATGCCACGCCACCCTCTGCGAGCCCCTCCGCCGCCCCGTCCAGCTCCTGCACCCAGCGGGAGATGTCACGGGCTGTGCTTGTGGGGTCCAGCTGCTTCAAGAACAGTGTAAGGTCAAACCTGTCAAGCACCCCAGAAAATTTACTGTCACACGTGCAGAAGATCTCCCACAGCACCCGTCTTTCCACCGACCCCAGGATGCTTGCCACATGCCGCACCAGGTATTCCACAGCTTGCGTGTCGTCTTCACAGGAGTTCACTTGAACACCCTCATCCTTCTGTTCCACTTCAACTACTCTTTCGTGCTTGTAGCACTCCGCTTGCTCTGGTTGTATGGTGTACCGTGGGGTCAGCCCGATATAACTGCTGGGCGACGGGGACACGTCCCTTCGGTCGGCGTCGTCAGCACTCATGTGCCATCCCTATGGTGCTTGGAGGAGGGACAGAATAGAAAAAAAAAGTTAATTGGCTCGCATATTGTTGCGATAGTACTGTTTCAGGCACCTGTAAAGGTGTATCTTTGACACGGCAACACCCACTTCTTGAAAGTAATCGGAGTACGCAGCATCGGCAGTCAACCTGTTCTCCTGCAACACGTGGAGGTCGACCTCTTGCTCCTTGATCCGCCTAGCTTTGCGGTCCAGGACAATACTCTCGGGGAGCACCCTCGGATCGGTGGTGAGGCGTGCTCTACGAGGCACACGTATCTGCGGTGGCGGGGGAACTTCTCTGCGCTTGTTGTGGAGAATAAAAGCTAATGAGGCGCCTTTAGCCGTTGACGGCCGTGCCGCCTCCCCACCCCACGGTGTGCTCCAAGCCGGTGGAGGGCGGACGGGGTGGCTTCTTGGAAAAGACACTTGGGACTTAGCTGCTGATGGTAACGATTCCTTCTTAGCAATGACAGCTAGAGTCTCAGTTGCGGGCCTCGCTGTCTCAGATGGAGTGACAGGTACATCAACGGATGGCATCGTGTGCTTTCTCAACTTCGCTTTTTTCAGCATCTTGCTAGACCATCTCTTTTGGATGCGCACCTCGGTCTGCCGTCGATGCACCTGTGCACCGCTGAGCGACTTCATTCGTCGCAGCATAAAGAAGTCGTCTGGGTCGTGCCCCGCTTGCTTAATGAGTGAAAGGCCGGCGGTGAGGAGGTCGTAACTGTGGTGCGAGGCAGGGAAAGGCGGTTCCTCTTGTGGCAACGTCGAGAGGATGGAGTTGCGTTGGTCGAGCCTCTTTTGGATCCTGTACGAGGTGCCATGTACGTGGTTCAGGACGCTTGTAACAGGGTCGCTGGTGCCTGTTTCCAACGAGGACAGTTCATTTTCCTCTTCTTTCCTCTCGAGCGCCGTCGTGTAGATGTCATATGCAAGCATCTCGTGTGGTTCAGGCAGTGTGGTGGCCTTGCTGAAGTTTTCGACGATAAGCTTAGCAGCCTTCTCTCGCTCAGCCTCTACCCTCAGCAAAACGGTCAGACCTCCGTGTAATAAATTCGCATTTGGACTGTCAAACACCTTCATATGCATCTCTCGCAAGAAGCTTGTTATGTCCTTCGAGAACAGCGAACACAGGTGGAGGAGGCTTGCACAGAAGCTTGCTTTGCCGAGCTTCTTTTTCTCATTTGAGTCAAGCACCCAGTCGTATTCCACAAGTTCATCGATGTCTTTCCATGAGGTCTCTAAAGGCAGGGCCTGCTGCAGCAGGGCTGTGAGGCACCACTTGTAACAAGTCTCATCCATTTCGTTGGTGACCCCTTTCAAACTCAGCCACCACGCGTTCAGTCCTTGTCGTACGTCTGTGTTCCCTAACTCGTCCAAAAGGTGTGGATTTGTCAAGATCTTCACGAACTTTTTGTAGCGCTTCTCCCTGCCCCAGTACTCATCGGCGATCTGGGTCGGCATTTTGATGGCATAGTCCTTCTTCTGAGTGCAATATTAGCTTTGACACGCTTCAAAAGTTTTTAACATTCGCACTGCCTCGGGCACCGCCCTACAAGCAAACACGTGCCGCACGCACTGCATGCTGGCATTTGAAGTGGTGCGTCATCCACACACCGCGCGCAGTTACATTCAAACCCGTAAGGCATCAGGGCCTTCCGTCGTTCGTTTTTAGGTTTCGATGGGTTGCAATACGACAGTACAAGCTCGTCGCCTTTGTTAACATCGGCGGCGGCGGAGAAGCATGCTGCTGTGCTCTTCGTATGCGTGCGCACGACATTCGGGGTGCAGGAGTGGTTCATGAAGGATGCAGCGGGGTACAAAGCGGTCGAGCCACCGGGCAGCGAGAAGGCGTTGCATCTAATCGCCGATTGAAGCCGCCAAAGGAAAGTGGATAAACCCCGCCCTGTCACGGGGAGGCTGTTCGGTCGGTTGAGATCTGAGCTGATGGCTGCATAGAGATCAAGCCATACAGGAGCGCGGGGTGGGTGAGCATCCTTCCCGATACACAAATTTGTAATACCGCACACAGGTTTTGAGATCACGGTGTGGCTAGGGATGGAAGGAAAACCATGCGACACCACACGCCTGACTTGTTTGGAGGTACTGTGCAGCTGCGAAAAACAAAGAACACCGAAGAGAATTTTATCGTCCGTTGTGTGCTGTTGTGCAACGTGCAGCACACCGCACCTACGTTCATGTCGTTGATCACGTTCCCGACACACAGCAGTGCACCACCCTGCCTTGCACCTACCACACACATCAACTACATCATTTGACAAGCAGCTCCAACAGCACCCACCCGGTACGTATAAACACGCAGGCTCCACAGTTCCTATCGCTTCGCCTACGTTGTACTGCTTGGTCGCGTGTGCCGCACGGCCTTTGTCCACAGATGGCCGGATTGATGCCATATGGCTTCGAATAGTTGTCCCTTGAAGAAAAGGTGGGGGGAGTGGTGGTTGGTGGGGGAACTGTACTATTTTTTCGCGCGGGCCCATTCGACAAAATCATCTATCAGAACAGGATACGGACCGTCTGGCTCGTGCGCTGCAAGGCTTTCCGTGCTGTTTGGGGTGATTTTTTTTATTTGATCCTTCTTAAAAACACAAACCTCGCAGCGAATTCATAAAGTTGTTTCCATAAGTCTCTCGATACGCCACGTGACTTGAACGGTTCAGCCGTTTCGACATACGTAGTCCATTCCTTGAGGTATTTGAACCTTTTTGCAAGCAGTTTTTGCCAATATTCCATTGCAATTGAAGGATCCATGTGCTTCCCTCTATCCTCCCGCAGGAAATCGTAGAGGTAACCGTAGAACTCACCGAAGACCTCTGGTGTCCCACCGACCTCTTCCTTGAGCTGGGTGAACAAGCTGCGGAGTTTCACATGGGAAGTGACCTTGGCATTGGTGAGGCCGTGGAACCACTCCCCTCGTTGGATGCCCCATGACAAGCAGCTTTGCAGTTTCCAAGGCAGCAATAGGATAGTAACTTCGTCAGTGACACCCAGGTCTTCTCCCATCAGTATGATGCCTTTCTTCCATATTACATCTCGCTCGTCGGCGTCTCTAGTCATGTCCCGATACTTATCGAACATCACCTCTAGGTCTGTTTTCGCTCTATGTGCAAAACCAGCGTTCCCGTTGCCGTTGTTGCCCCCTGTTCCTATTGACGATGCTTTCTTCTTCAAGGCAGGTTTTTCCGCGCCGTCTTTATTGGATTTCCGACGGGTGTCCATTTGTTCTTTTTTTCTTTTCTTTTTTTTTTTCTTCTTTTTGCTCGCACCCTACGGGAGGAATATAGTTTGTTTTTCTTCAAAACAAAAAGAAGTAAAAATAAAAATAAATAAAGCAGAAAGGGAGAAGAATAAGAAAAGATACAGCTAGGGGTTATTTCTTTTTTTTTTTTTAGAGTTCATGGAGCCCATGGAAAAACAAGAAAGTGAAAAAGATTGTGGGGAAAAAAAAAGAGAAGATGAAGGGGAACAAAAGACAAACAAGAAGAAAGCCACGTAGGGGGAAGGTGGTTTTGCTTCATTTGCCTTTCTTTTGTCTTGTCTCCCTCTCTTTTTTCATCTTTTTTCCACAACCGTCTTCTTCATATGTCCTTCATAGAGTCCTGCCTCCTGTTTTGCGGCGACACGTCACCGTCAGTCAAAAGGAATAGTAAGGAAATACAAGTTTTGGGAAATATGTTGTAACCGAACTTATGTCGGGTAGACCTTATTTCGGACCGGGGAAATTATAAGATTAGCTTATTACTTCTTTCGCTCAAGTGCTTTTTTTCGGTTCAACATATTCCCGGGTCAAGAAAATAATAATAAAAAAAAAAAACAAAAAAAACAGTTCACATGTCATTTTGTACGCTCAAACAATGAGACGAGATCAGAACAGCCTGTTGATCTCCTCAACACCAGCCTTCAGGGCTCCTTCCGCATCCTTGGCCGTGTCTTCAGCACGAATAAAAGTAATGTCCGTGAGGCCCACGAAACCGAGAAGCTGTGTCAGATAAGGTGTGAGGGTGTCGTATGGCTTGCCTGCGTAGGCACCACCACTTGCGACAAGAACGTAGACCTTCTTCCCCTTGAGGAGACCTGCGGGTCCTGTTGCGGTGTAGTTGAAGGTAACCCCAGCACGGAGGAGGCGGTCAATCCAGGCCTTGAGGGTGGACGGGACTCCAAAGTTGTACATGGAGACGGACAAGGCAAGGACATCTGCGTCCTGTACCTCCTTGATGATTTCATCGGACACCGCCGCAAGTCGTTTCTGTTCTGCCGTCCGCTCCCCTTCAGGAACACTCCATGCCCCCATCTCTTCACTGCTCAGGTGGGCGAGAGGTTTTGCCCCCACATCGCGAATGGTGGGCTTCACACCCCCACCCAGCTGCGATAGGAACGCCTCTGCAAGCCTGTTCGAGCACCCCTTCTCCCCGTTCATGCTGCTCTTCACAACAAGTACCTTCTGCATTGTCTTCGACATCTTGGGGATGAGTTGAGTTGGAAGAGTTGTGGATAAATCTTTTTTTTTTTCCGTAAATGAATGTGCGAGAAGGAGCGAGATATTAAAAATAAAGATGACCCCACAGAGGATGTCACAAAGGGAGGAAAGAAGTTGTTGTACTTCAAACGAAAAAGAAAAAAAAAAGGAAAAAAAAAGGAAAAAAAAAGGAAAAAAAAGATGTCTTTGAGGGAACCTGCACTATGTGACAGGATCGCCTAAAAAAGATAAAAAGAAAAAGCAGCAAGGGCGGAGAAGAATAAGATCCAGCTAGATTGTTTAAAGGAAATGTTTTAGAGTTCATGGAAACCATGGAAAAACAAGAAAGTCAAAAAGGACTGTGGGGAAAAAAAAGAGAGAAGATAGAATAGAAAGACTAAACAAGAGGAAAGCCACGTAGGGGGAGGGTGGTTTTGCTTTCATCTGCCTTTCGTGTTTCCCTTCTTCTTTTTTCATCTTTTTCCACAGCCGTCTTCTCTTGTCCCTTCATAGAGAGTCCTGCCTCCTGTTTTGCGGCGACACGTCACCAGTCAAAAGGGAAATAAAATATTTTGGGAATATGTTGAAACCGAAAGCATGCCGGGTAGACTTTATTTCGGAGACTCGGGAAATTATAAGATTAGATTATTCTTTTTTTTTTTTTTTTTTTTTTTTTTTTTTTTTTTTTTTGCTCAACTTGGGGCTTTTCTCGGTTCAACATATTCCCGAATAAGGAAATTAACAAACAACATGACTTAATGAGACGAGATCAGAACAGCCTGTTGATCTCCTCAACACCAGCCCTCAGGGCTCCTTCCGCATCCTTGGCCGTGTCTTCAGCACGAATAAAAGTAATATCCGTGAGGCCCACGAGACTGAGAAGATTTGTCAGATAAGGTGTGAGGGTGTCGTATGGCTTGCCTGCGTAGGCACCACCACTTGCGACAAGAACGTAGACCTTCTTCCCCTTCTTGAGGAGACCTGCGGGTCCTGTTGCGGTGTAGCCGAAGGTAACCCCAGCACGGAGGAGGCGGTCAATCCAGGCCTTGAGGGTGGACGGGACTCCAAAGTTGTACATGGAGACGGACAAGGCAAGGACATCTGCGTCCTGTACCTCCTTGATGATTTCATCGGACACCGCCGCAAGTCGTTTCTGCTCTGCCGTCCGCTCCCCTTCAGGAACACTCCATGCCCCCATCTCTTCACTGCTCAGGTGGGCGAGAGGCTTCGCCCCCACGTCGCGAATGGTGGGCTTCACACCCCCACCCAGCTGCGATAGGAACGCCTCTGCAAGCCTGTTCGAGCACCCCTTCTCCCCGTTCATGCTGCTCTTCACAACAAGTACCTTCTGCATTGTCTTCGACATCTTGGGGATGAGTTGGGTTGGAAGAGTCTTGTGGATAAACCTTTATTTTATTTACTCCGTTTCCATTAATGGGATCACGACGCAGTATAGCAATGAGATATAAAAAAAAGAAAGTACAAAGAAGAAGAATGACTTTGGTTGCTTCATAAACCGCCTGGCGTACGAGCAACTTCTTAACCGCGCTAGCGGATGTTGCTGCCCTTCTGTGCTGAAGGATGCATGGCTGCGGGAAGGGTGGACTGCGTTCTGGTAGGTTGTTGTGCAGGCACGAAGGGGTCGGACCACTCTTTTCTCTGTGCAGTCGGTACTGCGCATTGTCCTTCCAAGATTTCGCACGTTCTGCTGGATGCGAATTTCGGCCTTCCTGTGTACCCCTTCAATCGCTTGGGTGCACCTATCGATCGTAATGCCACGGATTCTGTTATTTCCCTGGGCATGAATGGCTTTGGTGCGTGTGCCTCGGCTGCGCCCATCAGCTTTTCTATTATTTTTGCCAATCGGTTGGCCCTCTTGGTGCTGTCGTCTTGTCTGCCTAAAACGTACACCCCACTCGTTAGCTCGAAGTCTATCACTAGCTCTAGTCTAGTCACCGACCCCTGCTTATTGCACTTTGTTTTGTATGTATTTTGACACGTGCCGCATCGTGTGGTTGAAGCCGGAGACCTCCATCGACAAGGCAGCGGAGACGGCCCGCATCATGAAAGACATGAACCCACTCGGGGTGGCAGTCAACCGTAAGTACACGGTGCCAGAAATAAGATGGTTCCGTAAACACTTGAAGATGAACTTCATGGGAGCACAGATAGTGCCGGAAGTAATCAAGTGGCTTACGAAATTAGAATGGATTAGAATGGTAACAAAAAAGAAGCATTCCTTCCTCTTTTTTTCTTGTCTCCGAGAACGAGGATAGTTTTGTTTTTTTTTTTTTTTTTTTGCACACTGTAAACCGTAAAAGGAAAATGTCCGGAAACCCTGGCAGACCGGATGATCTTCCTTCCGTACATTTTTCCTTTGCAGGCTTTTTCGAATCAAAAAATAACTTCAAGACTTTAGCACCTTTTGCCCTGTTCGCCCATGCCAGTGAAAATCTGGAATCTGGTTATAATGGTTGCTAATGTTCATCAATTTACTTCAATCCCTGGACCCTTATAAACTTCGAAATGAACTTGCCCCACTCGTCTCGATCCTGCACGGGTGGTTGAAAACAAAATACAGAAGAAAAAAAAAACACACATACTCCTTTGGTGTTGCACCTAAGCAACTGGGTTTGGAAACTTTTCGCCTTGGGATCGAAGAAACTAACTGAGAAATACACAGATGCGTCAGTCTTCTCATCTATCTTGGGGTGATCCCCTGGCATCAGAGAGATATTACAAGAAGACCTGTGAGGGACTGTACTCCCCCTCGAGTTTGTTTCAAGAACAACGAACTGTATAGACATGGCGGATTTCGCGGTGGGGTCGTACTGGTTTTTTTTTTTTTTTCTTTCTTTCTTTTCCTCGCTTCATACTGTTATCCCCCCTGCGGTACTTCCTCTGCCCTGTGGCGCGGATTTGTAAAAGAAAAGCCCTTCCGCTCTTGCAACAAGAAAGCCTTTTGTTTCGTTCCATCCTTTGAGCTTGCCTTTCACGTAGTACTGAGGTTTTTTTGGGACTCGGAAAATTTTAAAATATACCTTTATGTCACCTCCCTTTTCCTTCGCGGGGTCGGACTTTTGGGCCTCCACTCGGGCCTTTTCCTCGACTTCTCGTTGTTCTTTTTTCTGCTGTTGTTCTTGCTCCCTTTGCCTCTTCAGCTCTGCAGGGTTCAGAGAAGCTTGTTTCTGTTCCTCTTCACCTGTAGAAGGTTGTTCTGAAATAACACTGGCAATCCGTTGTGGGCCGTTTTTCCTAGCCTTTTTAACTGTGATCTGACCCACAGTGGATGTGCCTACAGTCGATGCTGTTCCTGCACTTACTGTCGAACTAGAGTCGCCAAGATCATCGGCGGTGGTGGTGGCCAGTTGTTCCTTTAGTTTCGATAGCTCCTTGATCTTCGTCTCCTCTCTTTCCAACTCACGTTTTTTTCTCTCCTTTTTGCTGTGTTCCAGCTGCAGTTGCAGCAGCTTTAATTCATTCTTGACTTCTTCCTCCAAGCTGTAAGCTTCAGTCATTGTTTGCTTTTTTTCCCCCCCTCTTTTCTTCTTCTTTTTTTTTTTCTTCCACCAACTACTATAGCATTTTTTTTTCTTGTATTCTTTTTTTTTTTTTTTGTCTTTCTGTCCCCTTCCTCCCCCCCCTTCTTGTTGTATTTTTTTTGTTTTCATTTTATCCCCCCGGGCTCACTAGCATGTCACATTGGCCTCAAAAAAAATTCACTATGATAGGAACGAAGTGGTTAGCAACGGCCCGCCGCGGTGGCGTGCCTACCTTATGATGCTCCCCTTTTGGGGTCGTTCCCTGCTACCCACCGTAGTGCCTAGCTGTCGTTTATATCTTCCAATCCTTTCTTTCCGGTAATCTTCTCTCAGTCCTTTCAGCTTGGTCGCCGTCAGCCCCGATGCAAACAGGGCCCTCCTATCAAAGCCAACGACGTGGTCGCGGCCAATGGATCGTAGTGATCTCACGTTCTTGCATGACTGCGCCGGAAAAGCGCGCCTCCTCTTCTCCCTCATCCATGTCGCTTGCAGCGTATCCAGGATCCGCTTGATCCTCACCGCCTTCTTGTCGATGTCAATCGTCGTGTTGATGTTAACCCCCAGCGTCTTCTTCGTGTAGCACTCGAAGTCAATCGCCAGCTCGATCGCCGACACGGACGTTCCCTCCTCCGCCCACCGCAGCGCAGCCAGCCATCTCAGCACCTGATCACCATACTCCCTGAGCTGCGGGGTCAGCTTGAGCTTGTACAGTTCCACAACCTTTGGCGCCTCGAAACGCCTTCCTTGAGTCGTCACCACCCACGGCGGTTCCTTCTCAACCGCGAACCGCTTCACCGCCAGAGCATCGTCCCTGCGCCTCACCACCTCTGCCAAATACCTCTGCAGCCTCTCCAAACCGCGGAACACGACCTTCCTCGGGAGAATCCCGTGCAGCTCCAAACAGATCGGCCACCTTTCGCTCCTGACCAGACCGTTATATACCTCCTTCTTCTGCACCTCCAATGCGACCTCGCACTCCCAAAGCTGGTGTCGCAGCAACCTAACTGTGCTGCCCTTCGCAGCATCACAGACGTCGCAATTGAGCGAAAAAAGAAAGAGTTGGTGCTAAGCAGCTTTCGCAGTGCATATGGCACAAATCTGCATGTCACCACTACTCTTTTGGTTTTCTCTGATGCAAAAACTGGCCTTCTGTTCCATCCTGGTATCCGAGGCAGACAAAAAAAAAAAAGTAATGAAAAGAGAACAATAAATAAATAAATAAAGAAACAGGAGGGTGCTTATCTATGGGAAGAAAAAAAATTTGAAGAACAAAAAGAAACTAAAGGAAGCTGACTGAACTTCCTAACTTTCCTCCTCTCTCTAACCCCCATCTTGACGACACTTTTTTTTTTTTTTTTTTTTTTTTTTTGATAAATACTGGATGCACCCCCTCAATACAAAGAGGGAAAAAGGGGGGAAGGGGGGACAAGGACAGAGGAACGAAAGAAAAAGTGAAAGAAAACAGTAAAAAAAAAAAAACAAAACAAAAAAAAAAAGGGGGCCAGGATAGCAGTCTTAGTTGAACTCGTCATCCTCGTCGGGGAGGGGCATTGCTGCGGCGGCGGCGGTCTCCTCGATCATCGCCTTCTTCTGCGCTTCCGACATCGATACCTCCTCCCTCTGTTTGTGTGTTGTGTTACGTTGTGTTGTGTTGTTCCCTCCCTTCCCCTTTCCCCGTACCTGCAGAACGATCTGCTCAGTCAACTGAAGGTTGTTGTCGTTGGCGAGCTTCTTCGCCAGCCACAGGAAGGGCTTCTCGAAGTTGTAGTTCGACTTCGCGGAGATGTCGTAGTACTGAAGGTTCTTCTTTCTGTGGAAAGTGATCTGCTTTGCCTTCACGGTCCTCTCCATCACGTCCACCTTGTTCCCCACAAGCACCAGAGGGATGTTCTCGCACACCCTCACAACGTCCCTGTGCCAGTTGGGCACGTTCTTGTATGTCTGACGCGAGGTCACGTCGAACATGATGATCCCGCAGTTCCCTTGAATGTAGTACCCGTCACTGTGGTGTGGTGGTGGTGGTGGTGGTGGTTAATTTCTTTTCTTGAATTCTTTTTTCCTTCTCTCATACCGGAGACCACCGTACTTCTCCTGTCCTGCTGTGTCCCACACATTGAAGCAGATCAGACCGTGGGTGGTGTGGAAGGTAAGGGGGTGCACCTGTGTGTGGTTGGAGTGGGGTTTCTGAATCACATCCACTCATACCTCCACGCCGACTGTCGGGATGTACTTCTTCTCGAACTCACCGCTCTGGTGACGCTTCACGAAGGTGGTCTTACCGGTACCACCGTCACCCACCAACACGAGCTTGAAGCTGGCAACAGGTGCACTCATTTTATTTTCAAGTGTGTGCTCCTGTGTTTTCTTTTTTCACTTGCTTTTTTTCCCCCTTCTTCTTGTGTTTTGGCTTCTTCAAAATCTTTGAGTCAGATCTTGGTTGTATTTTTGGAATTAGATTAATCAAAACAACGTTCATACGCCAGGTAAAGGTGTGCATCATCTTAAGGAAGACGGGTGGAGGAAAAATAATTCTTTATGGCTATATGTCTTTGTTGTTCGCACGAGCAAAAAAGGTTTTTAAAAAGCTGCGAAGGTTTTTTGCTCGGGTTCCGGGTTTACAAAAAAAAAAAAAAAAACTCATTTGGCGCTTCATTTGTGTGCACGAGTGGGAATAGAAAAAAGAGAGAAGCTCAGTCCCGACACCTTGCTGCAATGTCGTCAGTGTTGAGGGTAAGTCTTTTCCCTTCAGTCAGGTGGCTCATGCTCTGCAGAACTGAACCTGTTGTCTGTCATGTCGATCATTCGCTTCATCTCTTCCTACATTTCCTTGGCAGGTGTTGCAAAAAGACAAAACGGGAAAAAAAAGGTGTTCAGACAGCCCGTCGTTTTTGTCACCAGAGGCAACACCGAAGTGAGCAGTAAGGCATCAGCTTGCAAATACGAACAGTTTCATCACCACACACAGCCGTCCACCACACCAATGCTTGGAGATGGTCGATGCAAGTCAGTTGAAATAGTAGTAGAAATAGGTATCCTCAGAAGAGTACTTCAGACATATGCTTGTTTTGATTTGAGTTGGCATCACATAGAAAACACTATTTACCACAAAAAAAAAGAGTTCTGGGAATTCTTCTCTGGGGAGTTTGGGTGTGCGTGCGGTTCCATATCCGGAAGGGACGCGACCGTTAAACGCCCGATGGACGGTAAAGAGGGCTAAAAAAAAAAGATCACAGAAAGAGCGTAAAAAAGTGAAGCTCAGTCCCGACACCTTGCTGCAATGTCGTCAGTGTTGAAGGTAAGTCTTTTCCCTTCAGTCAGGTGGCTCATGCTCTGCAGAACTGAACCTGTTGTCTGTCATGTCAATCATTTGCTTCATCTCTCCCCACACATTGGGAACCGCTTCTTGATCCTGCAACCGGTATCTGGGGAGTTTGGGTGTGCGTGCAGTTCCATATCCGGAAGGGACGCGACCGTTAAACGCCCGATGGAAGGCAAAGGAAGAACAGCGATGGGCCACCTGGAAAAAACAACAGGAAACAAGGTGATGGATCATTTGCTTCATCTCCTTACATTTCCTTGGCAGGTGTGGCAAAAAGACAAAACGGAAAAAAAAGGTGTTCAGACAGCCCGTCGTTTTTGTCACCAGAGACAACACCGAAGTGAGCAGTAAGGCATCAGCTTGCAAATACGAACAGTTTCATCACCACACTGCTGTCCACCACACCGATGCTTAGAGAGGGTCGATGCAAGTCAGTTGAAATAGTAGTAGAAATAGGTATCCTCAGAAGAGTACTTCAGACATATGCTTGTTTTGATTTGAGTTGGCATCACACAAGGAAGGTGCAAAATGTATAAAAAGAGGTCTTGGAATCCTCTTCTTTCTTCTCTGGGGAGTTTGGGTGTGCGTGCGGTTCCATATCCGGAAGGGACGCGACCGTTAAACGCCCGATGGGAGGTATAAAGAAAAGCCACGACTCACCCTTGAAGAAGGAACGAGAGGAGAAGCTCCAACCGGGAAATTTGAAGCTCAGTCCCGACACCTTGCTGCAATGTCGTCAGTGTTGAAGGTAAGTCTTTTCCCTTCAGTCAGGTGGCTCATGCTCTGCAGAACTGAACCTGTTGTCTGTCATGTCAATCATTCGCTTCAAGGAGAGGGGGCAAAAAGACAACGTTAAACGCCCGTCTGGAGAGCCAGGAGGGCCTCCCACCACAACACACAAGAAATACAGGGGGTCAGGTAGAGCTCAACTTTTAGTTTCAAGGAGGGCATGTTGCCCTCTCAAGGAACAGAAATCTAAAATGTTTTTATTTCATCATTTTTTGCTGACAGCAAGAAGGAAACAGGGGGAGGGGGGGCTACGGGTTATACCAATCAGATCTTGGTTGTATTTTTGGAATAAGATTAATCAAAACAACGTTCATACGCCAGGTAAAGGTGTGCATCATGTTAAGGAAGAGGGGTTGGGATACGGAAAAGAAAAAAAAGAGAGGAGAAGCTCAGTCCCGACACCTTGCTGCAATGTCGTCAGTGTTGAAGGTAAGTCTTTTCCCTTCAGTCAGGTGGCTCATGCTCTGCAGAACTGAACCTGTTGTCTGTCATGTCGATCATTCGCTTCATCTCTCCTTACGGCAGGTGTGGCAAAAAGACAAAAAGGTGTTCAGACAGCCCGTCGTTTTTGTCACCAGAGGCAACACCGAAGTGAGCAGTAAGGCATCAGCTTGCAAATACGAACAGTTTCATCACTACACAAAATCCATGAAATATTGGGCTCAGACGTGACAAGAATGGTAAAAAAAAATCAAAGGAATAAGACGAATAACAATATGCACAGTGACGCGGGTTCACTGTTAAACGTTAACATGCTGCAGGTTTCAGAGAGAATCGTAGTGCTGCTGCGACCACTTCCTAATCATCTGCTCCTCGATCTTCCTCACCTGGATGGCGGAGGGGGGGTCGTTGGGGGTGGCGAAGAAGAGGTCAAGATGATGGGCACCAAGGTCAATGACAAGTGCCACCGAAGAGCCGTCGGCAGTGATATTTTGAACCATCGGGCCTAAGGCACCTCCGCCCTTAGGGTACACACCACCGCCTGACCAGGGGTCGAGTGCTCCGTTGCTCCACACGATGTTCGTGTACTGCGAGACATTCACAGAGTGGTAGTAGCTGGTCACCCAATTCGACCAGTTGTCCTTGTAAGTCGGCGTGCCGAACAGGCCCTGAGGGGCGAACTGGTTCTGACACCCGGTAGTGAGTTTATGCGGCCCAATAACTGTTTCCAAGGTGTAGCCCTTTGGTTCGTTGGGAGGCCAGAAGATGTCGCGCCCGACGCCTTGCACGTATGTGCATGACAGGTACAAGTCTTCGTTGCAGCAGATAGGGTCCCATGCAAACATGGGGTCGGTCACGGGTTTGTTAAAGGTGCATGCTTTGTTCTTGTTACGGTTGCACAGCGGGCACTCCGGGCAGCCCTCGCAGGGAGGGCAGCTTTCGCATGTGTCGCTCTCCACTGTCTCGACAAACACAGGTTCTTCCTTCTCTTCAGCCTGCTCGGACTGGTCGCCCGTGTAGCAAGACACGCTGCCTGTGAGGTTGTGCCACACACCAGCCGCGTCTGTCATGGCAGTTACAAGGCCCAGCACGTGCGAGTCCAAGATTTGCTGCTCAGTCAGCTCCATGATATTGCTAGTGGTGGTCCCCCAGTTTACGTTCACCTTCAGGTCACCCATTGTGATGTTGTACACCAGTTCGGACACGGACCCCTCTACCTTGGGGGTGAAGTTCTCAAGACCTTTGCTGCAGGCTTTTCTCATGGGCCATGCGGGGAGCGGGTTCTTGCCAGACCCAACAGAGTAGGTGATGTAGATAGAAGGGAAAGGGTAGTCACCTTCGCCCATGAAGAACCAAGGGACCTGCCCCCAGTTGATGAGGGTTGTTGCGTCGACGGTGTCCTCGCAGCGTTTTGCAGCTTTCGCGAGGAGGCTGCGGCCCTGGGCTGTCCTGCCGAGTTCGTTGATAAGGGGCCATGTGCTGCGGAGGTTGTTGTAGCAGCTGTCGGTGGCACCGCCTTTGCTGCTGAGGCCGCGAGAGAGGGCGGAGGAGCTGGAGTCAAGGCCTTCCTTTCCGCCGATGCTTGGGAAACCGCTAACGGGCGCGGAACCGGCAATGGAACCGGTGATGACATCGGGGTACTTGATGCGCATCCATCCAGCAAGCATGCCGCCATAAGAACCACCAAAGGCGATGACAGGTGCGTTGGTGCCGAGCTCGGTCTTTAAGTGCTTGATAAGTACCGAGTAGTCTGCGAGGGCCTGTGCGCTGGTGCAGTACGAGATACAATCGTCCATCCCGTACATCTTCGGGATGGACTGCCCTTCGTATCTGTGCTCTGCGAAGACGATGAGCGCACCCATCTTGGCCCCCATCTCCCACATCAGCCCTGTGTTGTTCACGTACTCTTCCACAGGCGACTCGTTTCCTGTGTAAAAGAAAATGGGTGCTTGCTCCGCAGTGTCGTAGCCCACCTCTTTCCCCTGCTTCCAGTACTTGTCATAGTAGCAGTACCTCTCCATGTATGTGTAGTTTGAAGGCCCGAAGTGGTCCAATTTTTGCTCAAAATATTTCCACGTGCAGTTAACCGAAGACGGGTTCCCTCCCTCCGTCACCTGGCCCCACTTTCCAAAACCGAGACCTCGCCTGCCTTCCACCGCTGCTGTCAGAAGCAGCAGCATCATTATTTTGTGAAGCATTGCCTCTTTTTCCCCCCCTCTTTGGGATAAATCTTTTTGCAAATGCGTCAGGAAAAAAAAAAAAAAAAACATAACCTTTTTACCCCTTAAGACTTCAAGAAAAAAAAAAAAAAAAAAAAAAAAAAAAAAAAAAACTTAAGGATCCTAAGCAGATCTATTTCTTAGGACACCCCGTGAAGTTTCCAAGCGTGATATTATCGGCGGATGTGAGGAAACCGAATCGGTCGGGGTGCTGCCGTGCGAAGGGAGGACACGCCAGCCAACCATCGATGGATTTGTACGGAGCAGCCATTTGTTTACGGGAAGTAGAGTGGACGATTTTGCCTTGCTTGACAACTTTAATGAACGAGGCGGGGTCACTGTACCCACGAAGCGCGAGGAGGTCATGCATCCAACCGAACGCGCACAGCTTCAACATGATTCGTGCTACAGAAGGGAAACAATTTGAACAATGCCAACCCGCCGATAAGACAGGCCTTGGGTGATATTTCTCCGATGCCCATGTACACGCTGTTTCCATAGGACTTCCATTCCCAACAAGCAACCTTTGCGCATAACGTTTCTTCCGCTTCCCCCTACACACATCACTGCTACCCCCTCGTCTACCGTGTATGTACACACCTGCCATTCGGTACTTTAACGCATCGCGTCCTATGATAAGTGAGGACGCTGGAGCCATGTGGTTGATGCGTTCATTCCAGTACCCGTATTGGTACTCCTTGAAGTACAGGACGAACCATCTGTTTGCAGAATGGTATTCAATGGCCCAGATTACAACCAAGGGGTTGGGGATCTCATCGAGATCGGAGTATAAAACCCAATCGTTGGGGAGCACCCCTGTGCTGTTTCCCACCGTGTAATAGCCGTGCACGGCGTGGTCGCGAAACCAGACTTCAACATCATCCCTTCCCACAGGAACCGGCCATGTTCCGATAGAAGTTGTTGATGTGGTGTTTGTTCGGGTGTCGGTGACACTGACATGAGCGGGTGTTCCACTTCCGTTGGAGAATATTGTGACTAATCGAATGCAGTTTCTCCATGGTTGGATACGGGGGTGGTCGAGGGTGACGAAGGATTTCTTGAATCCCCCGTATGTTAGGTTGGCTTGAAGCAGTACGAAAACGTCGACCCAAGGGGATAGTACACCCAACCTAAGTTCGAACATCTCCCAGTCACCGTTGAAGGTGAACGTGTCCCATATTTTGATGGAGGAGGATTTTCTGCAGCAGTCTTCACCGGGGTGGAACCCGCACGCCATGCTGCTTTCGTTGTTCATCTCGCCATCTATCGGGGTGAGCCATTTCCCAAACGCCACGCTTGAGTTCTTCCCAACCTTCACCTCGTACCTTTCTGTCTCTACCACTCTCGCTTCATATGTTGTTTCGTGGACTTCATGATGAAGATGCATTACCAGTGAAAGATTCGCATCTCTTGCGATAAACAACCCACACATCACCAGCACACCCACCACAACAAGAGTGAGTTTCATGTGCGTCATCCCAACTACAAGGAAGGGTCAATCGTGCCCTCCCCGGGGCCCCCGCCTTTTTAAAAGAATTTTCCTTTTTGAATTGGCTTGCGACAATATATGTTAAAAAAAAGGCTGTGGTGGGACGGAGCACTTTCGAGAGAAAAAAAAGGGGGGGGGGACCGAAGAGGAAACCTGCAAGAGATACGAAAAGATAAACACCATAGGGTTAGAGTGCACAAGTATGGATAAAATAAAATAAAAGCTAGCCCCCCTGTGAAAAAGGGATGTGTTTGTAATAAATAATAAGAAATACGAGGGGGGGGGGGGGGGAGGAAGAAAAGAGAAGGGACCTACTTCCGCTTGCCTTTTCTCGTTCTTCCCGTTGCTTGGCTCGTTCCCATGAAGGTTATGCTTTGAGATGTGTCGATGTTTTTGCATTTTCTGCGCATTTCCACCGCTGCTTCCATGTCTCTTATCTGGTCTTTGAGGGACGCAATATCGGTGTCGAGTTCTTTTGATTCCGCAAAAGAAGCTCGGAGAGCTGTTTCTACTTCTTTTTTGACCGTTTCCTGTTCTGTGTGTATCTTCTCCTTCTTTGCAATGGCCTCACGTAGGTTTGTTTCATCTTCAGCAAGCGCTGCCTGCAAACAGGCTACATCACTTGCAGCTTCGGCTCTTCCGTTTTCTAGCTCGTCTGTAATGAGTTTTTCATCGTCACGTTTCTCTTTGAGCGCCTTGACCTCCTCCTCGTAAGCTCTCAGCACCCGCCCACCTTCGTGCCGCTCCTTCGACAACAACTCTTCAAAATGCCGTCTCGCGCTCTCCATCTGGTGCGCCAGCAGATGGCTGTACTCCAAGCAGATCAACTCATGCTTCGTCTCCACCTTCGCATCCACAATGCTCTTCCCCGCCACTGTCGCCTTCTCCCATTGGTCCGGCAGCACATCCTTGTTCGTCTGGTGTATCAACAGCCTGTGTATGAACAGGTCACCATCATAATCCCATATCTTCTGCGACCCCAGCTCCATCACCAGTGTGTGCCCTGTCTCAAAGCAATGCTTCAACGTGTGCTGTTCCGTGTACCTGCCGCACCCAATGAAGGTGCACACCAAGCACGCCCACAGAGAGTCCTTCGTGTTGCATACTTCGCAACAGGGCAGCTCCTCCGACGAGCTAGACGAAGAGCTTGACGCGAAAGAGGTGTTGTTGACATAAGGTACGGAGGGGACCAGGGAGGGGGGGAGAGTGGGGGAGATGGGCTCACGATGTTTCATCACCCGCCAGCTAGTACACACCCTGCAAGTTGATGTGAAGTGGCATCTGCATCCCTCTTTATGCGTGCAGAGCATATGCTGCACGCCGCTGATGCTTGCGTCGAGACGCTCGAAGCAAGAAGCACATGTTGGCAGCTCTGTGTACCCCGACACCTTCAAGGGCGGTGTGACATTTGTAGAGGACGCAGGCTTGTCATGCACGAGGAGCGCAGGCAGTGCATCAGCAGGGTGCGAGAACGACATCTCAGACTCTTGGTCAGCCCACGCTGCAGGCTTCTTGTGAGTAAAAGGCTGCACCAGCGGTGCCACAGCCAGCAACGCCCCTGCGCTCTCTATTTCATACCCGGACAGAATCATCATCAACTCCTTCGACCGCACCAGGTTGACACCCTCGATCTGTAGTAGGTAGCAATGCACTGCATCTGGGAAGTACCGCACCCTCCGCACCTTGTCCTTACACACTTCCAAAGCCTTCAAGAGCATCTCGAAGGGCAACCCTTCTCTTCGTCCCAGTACCGCAAAATTCCATGTCCCCTCCCCGTTAGTGGAATCCGCTGGCATCTTCCCCATAAGAGACTGCTTCCTGTACAGGTGCGGGACGCCTGTCATGATTTCTACAACAGCGGGGCCGAAGGCTTGTCCCATTGCTGCTTCGACGGTGGAGTGTGTGGGGTTGGGTCCTGCCCCATCGACGTTCAGCAGCAGGTACGACATGCCCTGTGGGGTGTGGGGTATGGAAGGACTTAAAATAAAAACAAGACCCGTCCCACAACACTAGTGAACCACAGGACCTCACGTGTCGTACGCAAGGGGGGTGGAGGGGGATGCAGCGGGGGCGGGGGTCGAGAAGGGTTGTTTTGGGAGCATCTCACCAGCGAGCTTGCGGTCTTCGGGTGCCACACGGCGGTGATCATGTTCGTGATCAGGCTCGGCCCGGCTGCGGTCCTCGCTAGGAGCAGTGGTTGCTGCTGTAAAGCGCAAGTCGTTGGTGGTGTAGTCGTAACTCACGCCAAGCTTCTTGAGGTCCTGGAGGCCCAGCTGCACCAGCTTCCCAAGAGGAGTCTTCTCGTCCTGGTCCGAGCCGAATGACACAAACGTCTCAATTTTTCTAACCTCCCCTGTGACATCTACCACGCTCAGTGTTACGGGTCCTGATATGTCCGTCGTCTTCCCTGTCTGCTGTGCTCTCAGTTTGTCCATTAGAATGGACGCAGTCTGCTTGCTTTCCGCACCGCCTCGCAGAAGGTCTCCAATCAGCTTTCGTTTCTGTGAAATTAAAGGCTCAGCAGGTGGGATGGTTATGATATACCTCATCTTTTTCGTTCTGCTCAGCGGCAGCATCTACAAACCCCAACATCCCCTTCACAGAGATTGGCAGCTTTGTGTACGAGCTCACTGGGTTGGGCGTTACCTGATTTTTTTTTTTTTTTTTTTTTTTGTTCTTTTTCGTGCTCCCTTCACACCTTCATCCTTACCGACATCCCGTTCCTTGCCACATCTGCTTGTGACTTAGCAACAAACAGAAGGGTCCTACTGCGAAACATTCTTCCTTTTTTATAATGTGCCCTTTTTTTTTTTTTTTTTTCTTCTTTTTTTTTTATATTCCTCAGTAGCTACCAATTTTAAACACACAGATACAAAAAAAAATCAACACCAGACACTAAAAAAAGAAAAAGAAAAAAACGGAGGAGAAAAAAAAAAAGAAACGGGGGTGAGAAAAAAGAAAAAAAAAAACGACTTCTGCACTTGAGCCTGGTGACGGAGGGGGAAAATGTGAGGGAGGGATCAAATAGAAAGAAAAAAAAATTCAAAAGAGGTCGAGAATAGAAATAAAAAAAGGCAAGGACGTGCCCTCTCATTAGCTGAGGAGGATGAGGGTGACGGTGAAGTATCTTTCCTCTTTCCTCCCGTTTTCCTCTTTTTCTCTGCTGCTATGTTACAGTTTTCTGCAGTTGACAAACACCGGGGCCTTGGTTGGGTTGGGATGATGGTGTTACTTATTTACTTATTTCTTCTTTTAACGAGCCGCTAAAGTAACAGCTGAACGCGTTTAGGTGTTTGTATCTTCCATATATTTTCTTCTCCCACTTTATTCTTGCAGCTGATGATGCCCTTACTATGTTATTTTTTTTTTTAATATTTTTGTTTCATGTCCAACAAGATTTAATTGAACTCGTCATCCTCGTCGGGGAGGGGCATTGCTGCGGCGGCGGCGGTCTCCTCGATCATCGCCTTCTTCTGCGCTTCCGACATCGATACCTCCTCCCTCTGTTTGTGTGTTGTGTGTTGTGTTGTGTGTGTCCCCTTTCCCCATACCTGCAGAACGATCTGCTCAGTCAACTGAAGGTTGTTGTCGTTGGCGAGCTTCTTCGCCAGCCACAGGAAGGGCTTCTCGAAGTTGTAGTTCGACTTCGCGGAGATGTCGTAGTACTGAAGGTTCTTCTTTCTGTGGAAAGTGATCTGCTTTGCCTTCACGGTCCTCTCCATCACGTCCACCTTGTTCCCCACAAGCACCAGAGGGATGTTCTCGCACACCCTCACAACGTCCCTGTGCCAGTTGGGCACGTTCTTGTATGTCTGACGCGAGGTCACGTCGAACATGATGATCCCGCAGTTCCCTTGAATGTAGTACCCGTCACTGTGGTGTGGTGGTGGTGGTGGTGGTGGTGGTGGTGGTTAATTTCTTTTCTTGAATTCTTTTTTCCTTCTCTCATACCGGAGACCACCGTACTTCTCCTGTCCTGCTGTGTCCCACACATTGAAGCAGATCAGACCGTGGGTGGTGTGGAAGGTAAGGGGGTGCACCTGTGTTCAAAATTGAATGAAATTCATTCCCATTCGCTCCTTCATACCTCCACGCCGACTGTCGGGATGTACTTCTTCTCGAACTCACCGCTCTGGTGACGCTTCACGAAGGTGGTCTTACCGGTACCACCGTCACCCACCAACACGAGCTTGAAGCTGGCAACAGGTGCACTCATTTGAATATTCTAATTTCTTTGGTGGCTTAGCGGCATATGGTACAAGATAGAATGTGAACAGGAAGTTGCAGCTGATATACTACACAAGATGAAAAGTACCAAAAGATTACCAGAACTACACTTCTGTTGACAGTGTGGGTGCAAGTGTCTAAGTCAGAGAGAAGTGTACGGGGAGGTGGGCAGGGGTGAAGCCATCCAGCGACTGCAACGCCGTCGGGATAGTGAACAGCCTGTTCTGTTCCGCAGAAAAGGTTGAATGAACCTTTTACTTGCCTGATGCTTACAGGGTTTGGATGGAATCAGGGAATATTTTTAGAACACAATATTTGCATAAAGATTTAGTTGAACTCGTCATCCTCGTCGGGGAGGGGCATTGCTGCGGCGGCGGCGGTCTCCTCGATCATCGCCTTCTTCTGCGCTTCCGACATCGATACCTCCTCCCTCTGTTTGTGTGTTGTGTTACGTTGTGTTGTGTTGTTCCCTCCCTTCCCCTTTCCCCGTACCTGCAGAACGATCTGCTCAGTCAACTGAAGGTTGTTGTCGTTGGCGAGCTTCTTCGCCAGCCACAGGAAGGGCTTCTCGAAGTTGTAGTTCGACTTCGCGGAGATGTCGTAGTACTGAAGGTTCTTCTTTCTGTGGAAAGTGATCTGCTTTGCCTTCACGGTCCTCTCCATCACGTCCACCTTGTTCCCCACAAGCACCAGAGGGATGTTCTCGCACACCCTCACAACGTCCCTGTGCCAGTTGGGCACGTTCTTGTATGTCTGACGCGAGGTCACGTCGAACATGATGATCCCGCAGTTCCCTTGAATGTAGTACCCGTCACTGTGGTGTGGTGGTGGTGGTGGTGGTGGTGGTGGTGGTTAATTTCTTTTCTTGAATTCTTTTTTCCTTCTCTCATACCGGAGACCACCGTACTTCTCCTGTCCTGCTGTGTCCCACACATTGAAGCAGATCAGACCGTGGGTGGTGTGGAAGGTAAGGGGGTGCACCTGTGTGTGGTTGGAGTGGGGTTTCTGAATCACATCCACTCATACCTCCACGCCGACTGTCGGGATGTACTTCTTCTCGAACTCACCGCTCTGGTGACGCTTCACGAAGGTGGTCTTACCGGTACCACCGTCACCCACCAACACGAGCTTGAAGCTGGCAACAGGTGCACTCATTTTATTTTCAAGTGTGTGCTCCTGTGTTTTCTTTTTTCACTTGCTTTTCCCCCCCCTTCTTCTTGTGCCTTGGCTTCTTCAAAATTTTTGAATTATACCAATCAGATCTTGGTTGTATTTTTGGAATAAGATTAATCAAAACAACGTTCATACGCCAGGTAAAGGTGTGCATCATCTTAAGGAAGAGGGGTTGGGATACGGAAAAGAAAAAAAAGAGAGGAGAAGCTCAGTCCCGACACCTTGCTGCAATGTCGTCAGTGTTGAAGGTAAGTCTTTTCCCTTCAGTCAGGTGGCTCATGCTCTGCAGAACTGAACCTGTTGTCTGTCATGTCAATCATTCGCTTCATCTCAAAACCGAAAAGAAGGAGAAGTTCAATCAGATCTTGGTTGTATTTTTGGAATAGGAATAATCAAAACAACGTTCATACGCCAGGTAAAGGTGTGCATCATGTTAAGGAAGAAGGACTCAACAGCGTCCCTTCATCTCTCCCTACATTTCCTTGACAGGTGCGGCACAAAGACAAAATAGAGTCCTCATTAGCTTCAGAATGAGAGGGGCTCTTGACCAAAGGCCAACCAAATAAATACGCAGGTCAAAAAAGAAGAAAAAGGTGTTCAGACAGCCCGTCGTTTTTGTCACCAGAGGCAACACCGAAGTGAGCAGTAAGGCATCAGCTTGCAAATACGAACAGTTTCATCACCACACACAGCTGTCCACCACACCAATGCTTGGAGATGGTCGATGCAAGTCAGTTGAAATAGTAGTAGAAATAGGTATCCTCAGAAGAGTACTTCAGACATATGCTTGTTTTGATTTGAGTTGGCATCACATAGAAAACACTATTTACCACAAAAAAAAAGAGTTCTGGGAATTCTTCTCTGGGGAGTTTGGGTGTGCGTGCGGTTCCATATCCGGAAGGGACGCGACCGTTAAACGCCCGATGGACGGTAAAGAGGGCTAAAAAAAAAAGATCACAGAAAGAGCGTAAAAAAGTGAAGCTCAGTCCCGACACCTTGCTGCAATGTCGTCAGTGTTGAAGGTAAGTCTTTTCCCTTCAGTCAGGTGGCTCATGCTCTGCAGAACTGAACCTGTTGTCTGTCATGTCGATCATTTGCTTCATCTCTCCCCACACATTGGGAACCGCTTCTTGATCCTGCAACCGGTATCTGGGGAGTTTGGGTGTGCGTGCAGTTCCATATCCGGAAGGGACGCGACCGTTAAACGCCCGATGGAAGGCAAAGGAAGAACAGTGAATGGGCCGGTTGGGATACGAGCACCATGGGGGTCAGGTAGAGCTCAACTTTTGGTTTCAAGGGGGGCATGTTGCCCTCTCAAGGAACAGAAATCTAAAGGTTTTTATCTCATCATTTTTGCTAACAGTGAGAAGGAAACAGAGGGGAGGTGGATTACGGGTTCCTTTGGCGTCGTTACACGAAGTCAGATCTTGGTTGTATTTTTGGAATAAGATTAATCAAAACAACGTTCATACGCCAGGTAAAGGTGTGCATCATCTTAAGGAAGAGGGGTTGGGACAGCCAAAAGGAGAAGAGTGCAAAAAAGAATAAAGAGAAGCTCAGTCCCGGCAATGGGGACAGCTCCCTGAACCTGCAACCGATATCTAGGAGTTCTGGGAATTCTTCTCTGGGGAGTTTGGGTGTGCGTGCGGTTCCATAAATTTGAAGCTCAGTCCCGACACCTTGCTGCAATGTCGTCAGTGTTGAAGGTAAGTCTTTTCCCTTCAGTCAGGTGGCTCATGCTCTGCAGAACTGAACCTGTTGTCTGTCATGTCGATCATTCGCTTCATCTCTCCTTACATTTCCTTGGCAGGTGTGGCAAAAAGACAAAACGGGAAAAAAAGGTATTCAGACAGCCCGTCGTTTTTGTCACCAGAAGCAACACCGAAGTGAGCAGTAAGGCATCAGCTTGCAAATACGAACAGTTTCATCACCGCACAACAGGCAGGCGAACGGGCATACAGGTATCATTGAACCAAGCAAACAGGAAAAAAAGAAAAGGAAAACGGTGAAAGGGGAGGGAACTAAATATTAAAGCAAGATCATATTTAAATCTTTTTTTTATCTCTCTTTTTTTTTTTTTTTGCGTTTTTTTTTTTAAGACCAGCAAAAAAAAAGAAGAAAAAAAAAAAACAAGAAAGACCAACCATAAGTTAGAAAAAAAAATAATAAAAATAAAGACTGTCTACATAAGATCCCCCCTTCCTTCCTTTCCCCTGTTTCACAAACAATTATTTACATCTCATTTTATTCCCCCCTTAAATTTTTTTCCCCCCTCTTTTTTCTCATCGCATGTACTAAGGAAAAAAAAAATTTTTTTTTTTTTATTACGTCATTCTTAATTAGTGGACATCATGTTGATGAATTCCATATAATGAATTTTGCCTTTTTTTTTTTTTTTTTTTTTTTTTTCCCTCCCTCCAAACCTGTATTTTCTGGGTCGACGGTAGCGAGCAGCTCAGCAGCTTCATCAGGAGACAGTTTTTCAGAACCATAGGTGGTGAGAGCATGTTCTAAGACTTCAGTGGAGACGTAACCAGGGGGGACGTTATCAGTCTCGAAAACTTTGAAGGCAGCCTTCAGCTGTTCAGGCGTGTAATCAGCTTGGACCCGTCGTGACATTACTGTCACGAACTCGTTGAAATCAATGTCTCCGCTGCCGTCGGAGTCGACCTCTCGCATCATGGCATCTAGCTCCTCGTCAGTTGGCTTAAGTCTCAGCGTCTCCATGAGCTTTCTCAGCTCTTCTTTGGAAATGCTGCCACCATGATCTTCGTCCACTAGATCAAAAATCTCTTTGAATTCCGCAAGCTCCTCTTCTGTAAGGTGATGTTGTATACTAGCCATCTATCGGTCGCTCACCCTCCCCTCCCCTCCCCTCTCCCTCCCACTCCTTTTTATTATTATTATTATATATATATATGGGTTTGTGCGTGAAGAAAATGGGAGTTTTTAACAGAAGGGTGCAGAAAAATAAATAAATGAGGGGGTGGTGGAGAAAAAAAAAAAAAAAAAAAAAAAAAAAAAAACAGAGATCGCGGTTGTACTGACGGGGAAAGGGGGACGAGGAAAAGGAGGAAAAAAAAAAAAAGGAAAAGAAAGAAAGCACAGTTATTATACATAAAAAAAAAAAAAAAAAAAAAAAAAGACGACACACATAATGAAAAAAGAAAAAATAATAATAGTAAAAAAAAAAAAAAAAAAAAGAAAAAAAAAAACACTGATTTTCCCCGAAAAAAGAAAACACTCAAGAAAAAAGAAAAAAAAAAGAAGAAGAAATCCACATTTTCCCCCCTTCTTCACGCATTTCTCGCTTTGCGTTGTTCGGCACCAGCTTCGGCAAGCTCTTTCACCATAAGTTGTTTTTGCTGTGTTTTTTTTATATATTTGATGAAAGAAAAAAAAAAAGAAAAAAAAAAAAAAAAAAAAAAAAATACCCTCTGCTCCTCGAAGTAACCTGACGCACCTGGTGCTGCACTTTCGTAGAAGTAAGTGTTCACACCGTCAACCCGTTCGGCCACTTTGCTGAAATCGAAGAGGCCCTCCTTGATTCTGATGTACTCTTGTTCATATTTGACCTTCCTCCTTGCTGCGTCATCGATCTCCTCAGGATACATGGGGCCAAAACGCTCAATTTCAATTGAGTTTTCGTCCAGCCCAAACATCCTTGCATGCACCAGCTGGCACCTCTGCACGTATGACATCACCGCAAAAAACCCCACATAATAATACATATGCTTGTACCTAGGGTGGTACCTCCACTGTGCCTTGTGGAAATATCTTCCGGCACCGTGGAAAAACATGTAAGTGCCTACAGTCATACACGCGGTCGCAACAAGGTCGTACCACCTGAAGTAGAAGATGTAATTACTGTTGCAGAGCTTGTAAGCCTCTTGGCAAACAGGCCAGAACTGAGCAGGATGCTTGTTGATCATAGGGTTCTTCAGCCTCTTGTGCATCTTCAAGTCACGATCCCGTACCCTGGTTTTAAGCCTTTCGAGCTCCTCAATGAGACTCTCGGTGGGCATCCCCGCATATTGGCTCGACATTTTTTTTTTCCCCCCTTCGCCCCTCTCTTTCCTTTTTTTTTCTTCTTTTTTTTTTCCGCGGTGCATCTCGGTGTTGGAAAAAAAAAAAAAAAAAAAAAAAAGGAAACACTTTTTTTTTTTTTTTTTTTTTTTTTTTTTTTTTTTTTTTTTTTATAAACAAAGATCTACCACATCCTCGCCCCCTAACGGGTGCGCCAGCATCATTTCCTTGAATTCTCCGAAATCGACGAGTGAGAACATCAAGTCCCACAGGTCGCCTGTGAGCTCCTCGCGGTTTTTCTCGCCGACTTCTTTCAGGAACGCTTCCGTATCAACACCAACAGCTTCCAATTTGTCAGATATGAGCCCGTCCATCATTGTCACGAACTCCTTGTAGATCTCGGTGTAGCACAGTTTGTTCTCTTCGCTGTCGCTGAACTCTTTACGGTACTTCTTCACAAACTGCTCTTGCTCCGCTCTGTAGTCTTCACACATCACAAGCTCTTCAAGAACCCCAACAGCTGCGTCAAACTCAGTTGCTTCACCACCGCAAGCGAAAATCTCCTCCTCTTCCTCCTCTCCAGTTTCTAAAGGGGAACCATCGTTACCTTTTTCCATCACCCTGTGAAGAAAATATATATATATATATACTGTAAAACGAATAATGTCGGACGGAAAAATTCTCGGACAGAAAAACTCCCGGACACCAAAAAAACCCGGACATTTTTCCGTCCGGGAGTTTTTCTGGGAAGAAGTTTTTTTACTTAAGGGGGGTAGCAGCTCCCACCACGTTTGCCTGGAAGGGCTTTATTCCTTGTGCAGAGCCAAAATGTCACCCTGCGTGGCAGTTTGAATTTTTCTTCCCCTTTCAATGCACCAACAAACAGCACCCACGGGATCTTTAACTTCTCATAAACCCGTACTTCTTTCGTCAGATTGACCAGTTCGACTACCCAAGGCAGGTTGAGCAGCTGGCTTGTGAGGGGCCCAACTTTGGTGCTGACACCCCCGGCCAGCTCACCCCCGAGAGGTGGAGGAGATAAACTCCTTACACCGGGCCAGTACAAACCCCCGAAAGCAGCTTGGCGGCCTCTGCCTCGGTCAGAAGACGGCAGCAACAGGTTCAACAGAGCCCCCGGTTTCTTCCAGACGGAAATACTGGACGTTGCTATTCCACCCTACCACACCCTGGCCGCCGCGACGCCGTGATAGTAGCGTATCGCCCAATACGGGATTTAGCATCCTTCGGGGGCTGAAAGATTTTTGCTTGAGTCGATAGGTAAACGGGCTTGGTGAGCCTATCCCAGCACAACAAATATGCACCTATGCAGAAGGGCTGCTGTGCGCCAATCCAGCTCGAAAGACAGACCTGGTAGACTTTGGTGGGGCACTGCCCTTTTCCACTGGCTAGGCTGACAAAACTTTGCAGCAAGAAAGACAAAAGCCGCAAGCCACCTCCGGAAAGCCCGGAAACGAGAAGGACAACGAAGAAGGCACGCTGTTTCACCATGGAATTCAGGTCCATAATCGACACCCATAAAGTAAGGCCGGAATTGGTCTGGAATACGGGGTTAAAAACCAAAACAAAAAGGGGTGCTAAGGTCGTAAAAGTCCGTGGCTTTGGACAAAACGGGCTATAACCGAACAGCTGGCTGTTTCCTTGGCTGGATGGTTAAATACAAAGGCAAAGCGGAAACGCAACCGGCAGGGATTATCCGGTGATGCCCCGGTCAAGCACCCGCCCACCGAATGGAGCCTAACGGCATCGCCCAATCATTGGGCTAATTATGATACTCGGTATCTGGGTTACGGAGCTGTTTCTTCCTTTTTGCTGGTTTTGCCGAACGGGCCGATTCTGCTGTCGGCGACCACAACTCTCACACGACCTATGCCTATGGGTTCGTAGAGTGGTTCGCAGGCGCAAACGTGCACATTGCTTTTGTCCCCCTGGGCTCACCTACATGGTTCAACCGATGGATATTGGGTTGAACGCAGCTGTAAAGCATCTATTAAGAAAGGTAGTAGGCCACACGAAGGCTCGACAAGCTGATTGCCTCAGGGCAGCAAGGGAGGACAAAGATGCAGAAAGGGAACCCTGGGGGTTTCTTCGCGCGGTTGCCGTTTGCAGCCCAGGCCAGTATGTAGGTGGTAGTGGACCAGGCCCCCTGACGGCCTTACCTAAAAAAAATTCCCGGACGGAAAAATTCCCGGACGGAAAAATTCCCGGACGCCAAAAAAACTCGGACATTTTTCCGTCCGGGAGTTTTTCGTTTTACAGTATATATGGGTCGATTTCAAACCCCCCCCCCCCCCCCTAAATGAGGCCAATTGACACTTTCGTTGCATCTTTGGGCATGCCGCCCCCTTTAAAAAAAATTCTCCATATTTCCCGGCCCATATTAGGAAAGAACCCGGGTCAGAAATCGCTCAAGGGTGCTATTTTGACCTATGAAAAATTCAGTCTTAGGGTAAAAATCGGGTTTTAGCGGTTTTGGTAAAGTCAGAGATTATGCTTCCAATAGCAAGAAATAGCGGAACTCACTGCCAGAAGGTGGCTGAAATGATGTTGAAGGTGGAAACCTTCATTTCTTAGTCTTCTGCAGTTTAGATGTGCTGCTGCTGCTGGGTGGGCGACCTCGTTTCTGTTTCATATTAGGCCTTCTACCGCGTTTTGGGGGGGTTTTAAGAGGCTCATTCGCAGGTGTGCTTGGTGCTTCGGGCTTGTCATGCTCTTCTACGGGGGAAGTGTCGAGTTTCTTTTGTAACTTGATAACAATTCTTTCCCGTTTTTCAAGTCCGGGAAGGCTATCAGGAACGTCTTCATCCTCATCACAAGATTCATAGGCTGGGGGCCTTTTCTCTGCCCTGTCTGCATCAAGTTCTTTGATGACGTACTTTAGTTCCTTCCAGCTCGTGGATGCACATGTTGTAGCAAATACACCCTCCGGAGTACTCTTGAACCCATATGCGCCTGTAAAGTCCGGGAACTCAAGAATCTTCTTTTTGTACGGGCCAAATACATCAGTAACTACAAATGCAGAGGTGTACCGTATCGTATTGGTGATGTTCACTATTTGTTCGACAGTTTTAATTGTTGTGGAACGAGACACCCGAAGCCAAACACGAGAAAGCACTCCGAAGTGGCTGTCCCTGCCGTTTTTGCCGTGTTTCTCCCCCAGAAACCACAGGGAAAACGTCTTATCAGCATAGACGTCACGAAGACCAAAAAGAACAAAATAGCAAAATTCCTTTGCACGAAAGTGACGCCCACTGTCAGTCCAGAGAATCCACTCCATTTTTTCGGGTTTGCGCAAACCCACTAGCCAGGACAGTTTTCAGGCACTCGATAACGCATTTCACGTCAGTATTCAGACTTGAAAGCACACAATCAACATGCAGCGCCCTACGAACACCATGCCCGTCAATCCAGTACACCCCGATTCCCAAAACACTAAACGATTGCGAATGGTAAAAATCGTAGCTTGTTGATACAGGACCCATTGGTAGGGACCCCTTGGACTTGAAGTCGATGTCAAGAACTAATGCATCCGGTGGGGGAGAAGTCCTGTGCTCATTGTACAACCTTCTTTGGGCCATACACCTTTCAACATGTTGCTCCCAAGGCTTCAAGTTTGCAACAAGTTCACGTACCTTTTTCTTTGGGTACTTCCATCGAATCGCATCAATGCAATTTAGGGTCTCTTGCATGTCCGAAACACTGAACTGCAGGTCCCATTTGACCCCACGTGATGTCATCGTTTGCAATAGCGAAAGACGCATCCGTTGTGCTTTTGTACAGTACTCGCACATATCCGTGGGTTTGGCACAGTGCATAAATTCCTTCCCTCTCCTCCTTCGGAATGTTGAATAGGAAATCTTATTCATAAGGGCGGATGACCGGAAAACATCTTGATATGACACCTCGAGCGACCTTACGGTAGTCATCCTGTGGCGTTTGCGTGTGAGACGCCGGAGGACCCGCGATGTTGGCTGGCTGACTGCTAGATGATCAGAATTGATCTCTGTGTCATCCTCCAAGGACGTCGCACTGGGCCGGCCTGGCTTGCACACTGTACCCATGATACTGTAGAACAAGTCTTTTCCAACAGTAAGGCCAGCTGCCCTTATTTCGTCGTGTGTGATGTGGTCAAGCCGCATGCCTCTGACCAATTGGCGCCGTGTGGCGTCTTGTTGTCTATTAAGCCAACCAGAAAATGATGGCAGAAGTGCCGCTAGAAGTTCCCCTTTACACACTACGTCACAAACTAGTGCAGCACAGTCGTTGCCACTGAGCTTCTCAAGAACCTCTTTGGCGAGTGTCCTGATCGCCGATGTGTTCCCATTTACCCTTTCTCGGTCCGAATACCTTTTTTTTACCCCTAGTTTCTCAACTGCAAGTTTAAAAGCGTCCATTTTTGGAACCCCCCCCCCTCTTTTTCTGAAGTTGTTTAAAGTGGGAAAACCTTTTTTTGGAACCCCCCTCTTTTACTGAATTTATGCAAAGTGAAAAAACCCATTTTTGCCCCTAGGACTGAATTTTTTGGCTACTAGTAACACTCACTTTCCAATTTTATGGGGTGTTTTTTTTCCTAACCTGGGCCGGGAAAGTTGTAGAATTTTTTTTTTTGGGAAAAAGTACTTAGAGAAATATTGAAAGTGTCAATTGGCCTCATTTTGGGGGGGGGGGGGGTTTGAAACGATGCCATATATATATATATATATATTTTTTTTTTTTTGAAACACAAAAAAAAAAAATAATAAAATAATAATAATAGTAGGGCAACGAGGGGGGTATAGGGTGTAAATCAAGAAAAAAAAAAAAAAGAAATGTACATATTGTTAAGTCGAACTGTTTGAAAGGGGGCTTGCTGTGTTATCCTCTGAGCATGGTATATCAGGAGATCGGCATCCAGTCAGTGCATTGGTCAATGTGACGAAAGAGGTGAATGTGAACGGTTCGGGGGGCAGTTCGTTTTGTTGACCGTCCGGGAGGTGAAGCCCGAGCTTACCCAAAACAGTTGGGATCAGAGACGGCTCGAGAAAAACCGTGTCGCTCTCCCCTGCAACGGAGTGGAACACAGGTCGGAGCGCGTCAATGTGAAACCGACCTTGTATTTTAAACGTCATTCTTGCAAGGCATTCTACAAAATCGATTGTACCAATTTTGTCAGTGTCAACCTCACTAAACATTTCACAAAGGACCTTCTCAGGTATGGGGTATGCAATAAGGTCTATAATATTGCCTAAATCGTCTTTGCTCACCCTTCCGTTTAAGATTTTCGACTTGGAGACTTGTGCGTAAGCTTCTCTTATATCTGTTAAGAATTCTGACATGTCGGAGCTGTTAATTGAAAAAGTGCTGTTTTCTGATTGTATGGACTCGTCACGTTCAAGAGAGACAATTGCGTTGAAGTGTTTGTCGAGCTCTCCTTTGTCGTCGGGGGTTATGCCCGACCCGCTCATGAAGCCTTCGAGGGTTTTCGTTTTCGCCTTCACCCTCATCTCCTTCAAAACATCGATTAGTTGTGTTTCCACCCTTTCCGGTTTCGTCTCTAGCAAGCTCCTGGTCAATATTTCCAACGTCCGCGCCACGTCATGCTTCACCAAATATTCCAAATCTACAGCTGAAAAGTTCGTCATGTCATTTCTTTTCTTTTTTTTTTTTTAAAATTCCTTGGGAAGGGGGGGGTTTTTTTTTGAAGAAAATGGTAAAAGAAAAAAAGAAAAAAAAGCATTCTTTATTTTCGTGCTTTTTTTGTTTCTCTTACTTGGGGCGGCGGTTCCCCCCCCCCCCCCCCCCCCCTCTCTGAGGACTTGGTTCAAGTAAAGTGTTCAGCTTTCCTTTCGCAAAGCCCCCCCCCCCTTTTTTTTCTTCCTTCTTTGTTTGTGTGTTTCCCTGCTGAAGGAGAGGATTTTGGTGGCCAGATAGTGGATTAATTGTTTCTTTTTTTTACAGGGGCAGAGGAAAAAAAAAAAATGGACTCAGTTCAAAGATTCGATAAGGCACCACCCCTCTCCCTCTCTTTTTTTTCTTTTTCCTTCTTCTTCTTCAATCTTTCTCTTCGACATCTGAGTCTTCCCCTTCTCTGAGGTTCCGCATGATGCTGCCCCAACCGTCCTTTTTTTTTTTTTTTTTTTTTTTTTTAACCACCACAAACCTTAAATTGCGAACGGTCGGCAGGTGAAGGCGCAGGTGAAGGTGAATCTTTGAACACAAACTCACCGCTCTCCTTTGACCCAGAACTACCCACCGACTGACCACTCTCACTACCAACAGTAGACGACAGCGCCTTGCCAGAAGACGTCTCGGCACCAGGAGCATTCAAGGTCTGCTTAGCCACTTCAGCACCAGGGACATCAGAGTCTTTCTGCGGGGACTTTCTGGCCTTCTTTTTACGAACAGGCGGTGCTGAGATGTTGTGCACCTTCTCCTTCGCTTCAATCTGTATTGTTTTCCTTTCTTTCCCCACCCTTTTTTCAAACACACCACTTTAGACCCTGAAATAACCTCTTCTTTCCTCACCATCCTGGATATCCCAGGCGTGGCAGGGTGGGCTGGGGTTACAACACCTTTTTTTTTTATACAAGAAAGAAATTTTTTTTTAAAAAATACCAAGCATCCATGGGTGCAGCAACGCCTCTTGTGCGGTAGGCCGGGAGGCAGTATCGTGGTTCATCAATTTCGTAACAAAATCGAGGCTCTCTGTGGGCAACGAAGACGCAGATTGCGGGAAACTGTACAGATTTGTTTCCCCCCCTTCTCCCCAACACAACATACTTAAGCCCGGACATCATGAGTTTCTTCAGCTCCCTCAGCCTGTCGTCGGTGGCCTTGTGTGTCGATGAGTGGGCAAGGTAAGGCAGCCTCCCCACCAGCATCGCGTAGCAGACCACCCCCGCACCGTAGATGTCCACCTTGGGCAGGCTGGACCGCGAGGACTGCCACGTTTTTTTACCCCCAGTGGTGTGGTCCAGCATCCCTTGAATTGCCTCTAAAGAAGCATAATACTCAGTACAGGTAAAGGGTGTCACAGCAACAACAGGAGAGGGCATGGCGGAAGTTGCTTTCAACGTACCAGGTAGAGGAGAAGATCCATCATGCTTGACCGGTGGGAAGGAGTTGAGAGACGCGGAGGAGGCAGGGGGTTTGGGGATGAACTTTGCAAGACCGAAATCGATAAGCTTGATCAACAAGGTGTCAGGGTTGATGAGGATGTTCTCAGGCTTCACGTCCCGATGTATAACCCCCACACCGTGAAGATACGAAAGGGTGTCTAAGAGCTGCTTCATGATAATTTGCGTTTGTACCGCGGTTAATGTTCCATTGACCTGAATTAAGTCGTAAAGTTCGCCTTTACACAGTGTGGTGACGAGGTACAACGACTCGTCCGTGTGGAGCACCTCGTGCAGCTTCAAGCAGCCCGGGTGGTTCAGGGTTTTCATCACTGCGATTTCTATCAACGCGTGTTGCAGCTGTTTTGGTGTTGAAAATCTTTTTTTTTTCATTTCTTTGACCGCGACTATTTGTTCGGTGCCTCGTTTCTTCATACGCTTGACTAAGCCATAAGTGCCCCTGCCAAGGTATCCTGGTTCCGGGTTACCTTCCAGGTTCACATCCTCTTCGCACCCCACAATTTCATATACTGCTGAGATTTCTGTTATGGCTGTGCCGAGTTTGTTCAGCTTGTCATTTACCAGCTGCAGTGGGAGCGTGGTGGCAAGTGGTTTGGCCATTCTTCTTTCCCCCTGCCTCCCTCCCCTCCCTCTGTTTTAATGTGTGGATTTTGTACAACGGATTATTTAAAAAAAAAAGAGTTTGAAAGGGTGAAGAAAAAAAAACGGGAAGGGGGGGGATCTTTTCTTTTTTTTGATAAAAGGGATGAGAGCAGTGGGTGAGGGATGGGAAGGGGGGGGGGGGGGGGGGACGGGAGTTTTTTTTTTTTTTAAAAAGAATCTTTTTTTTTTTCGTACTTATTCTTGTCTTTTTCTTTTCCCTCTTCGGCGGGGGAAAAATAAAAAAAAAGAACAGGGAAAGCGGAGAGCAATGTTAAAAAAAAAACTGGTCGTTGTTATGCACGTGGGGTAGAAAACCTGTAGAAGTTTATAAGCCCGTTGACACCTGCTTCCGACGCTCTTGCTAAAAAAAAAAATAAAACTGGGGGTTTTTAACCATCTACCAACGGACCATTTTTGCCCACCAGGGGGTAAATTTTCAAAACTTCAAAAAAAAACTATTCTAGCGCAACGCTGGGCTATATGCCCCCGGAAATGCCTCCAGATGTCCCAATTCTAGAGAGAGGGTGCCCACAGCAGGGCCCACCCCCACAACATTGTCAAAAATATCGTTCCCGAAGTGCTCGAGAGGGGGTACAAAAAACAAGTCAAAAAGAATCGACTGTAAAATTCTATAAAAAGCTATTCAAGGCCTTCTTGACGCGGTTCGTACATGCCCCAGCTGGGAGAGACTTCTTTTTTGACCCCGAGAGGGGTTTCTGGGGGGTATCCCCGGCAAGGTGGTAGTCTTTGAAGCACGGAGTCACGCAAAGTTGTACCAAGCAGGCTGAACACTGAAATAGGGGTCTTTTCGACTTGCAATGCTTGCACCGCACGTTGCGCTACTTTTTCGGGGAAATGGTCCCAGAAGGTGCTGTCGCGGCGCATTGGGGTCTCAGGGCACTCGTTCTGTGTTTCGGGGCATGGTATTGGGGCAGCCTGCTCTGTAGTTGACTTTAGCTGTTGTTTGGGCAGCCTCCCTAGTAGCCCTTCGATGACTGCCTCTTTAAGGCGTGAATCCACTGTCGTTCGTACTCAGGGTGTTGGGGGGCAATGCTTCTTTCCAAACAAACCGGGCATTTGCCAGAGATTTACCTAACAAGTACGAAAATACTTTCAGGGGCCACTTCGAAGTCACAAGGGTGCCGGGCTGTATTGCATTGAAAGCCCTTTGCGCAAAGATTTTTTTTCAAATCGTCTCTATAAAGACGCTCGTTGGTAGATGGTTAACTTTCTTTTTTTTGGGGGGGGGGGCATGACCTTTAAAAAAATACTGATTTGCCCTCAAAAAATAAAAATAAAAAAGTAACAAATTTTGCCCCGATTTCTTTTTTTTTTCCTTCCAAGTAGCAATATTTAAAAAAAAAAATAAAATAAAATAAAAAAAAGAAGAACAGGTTTTCTGCCTCCCAGCCGCCTTTTCTTTTCGAAGAGAGAAACCTCAGAAAAAATAAGGAAGGGGTATCAAAAAAAAAAGAAAAAAAAAGAAAACCATAACAATTCGAAAAAAAAAAAAGAAATAAAATCACCACAATGGGAAGAAGTGCCAATGTTCTTCGTTAAAAAGAGAACGGGAAAAAAAAAAACTGCACTCACCCACCCTAATTGAGAAACTGAAAAAAAAAAAAAAAAAAAAAAAAAAAAAAAAAAACCACCTCCTGTTCTTTTCTGCATGAGCTGTTTCGAAAATCCTAGAAATGCTTCTGCCAACTGTCCTGCTGTAATATTAGTTCTTTTAATTAAGCTGCAAGCGATTTTCATTTATTTTCTTCATTTTTTTTCTTCAATCGGACATCAAGCAGTAAAAGGAGGCAGAACGATCTTTCTGCTCAAAAAAAAAAAGTTTGCATTAGACGGAGGTTTATTTTTTTATTTTTTTTATTTTTATTTTTATATTTTTTTTTTATTTTTATTTCACAGCTTGACCAGCCTTTCTCAAAGTCTCTAACGCATCATCCACCAGTTGGTTCAGATTGGTAGGGGTGCTGCAAGGGGTTTTTTTTCCTCTTTTTTTTTCCCCCCCCATTTCACATACTCGAGAAGGTTGATCAACTCACTGATGTCCATGGTCGCGATGAGCATACCAGTGATTTTACCAGACATCTGTTTTTTTTCTTTTTTTTTTCCCAACAACAAAGCAACACACCTGCTCAGACTGGTTCATCCTCCTAATGTTGTTGTAGATCGCAGTCCCCACCATGTCTTTCTGATCCTGTTTTTTTTTTTTTTTTTTTTTTTTTTTTTTTTCTTTTCATTTCACTCTTCAGAAATTACTTCACGGTGAAATAATGGCCTGTTTTCCGTGAAGTAATAGGGGGTTTCCGGTAAATAATATGCCTCGGTAGGCCAATTTTTGCCTCGGTTCGGTTCCCAGTGGGGCTACTTTTTCCTTTCAGTTTGCTATTTCCCCCCAGGTTCAGCTCAATTGGCCAACTTTTGCCTCGGCTCAGTTCCAAGTTGGACTACTTTTTCCTCCCAATTTGCCCAGTTTTGGCTAGGCCTTGTTCCCAGTTTCTGGGGGTAACTCTTCTGTGGGTAAGGGTAACATAGTCAGCTTACCCAAGCTCCAAAAGACTTCAAAATACCGAAGCAGCAGAAAAAAAGGAGCCAGCGGCCGCGCCAGGTATGGGAAGGCCTGATTAGAGATGGTGACAGTGGCAAGCGGCAGCGGCAGCTCTTAGTCAACAAAAGGAGGAAAAACAACTTGTATTGTAACCTTTGACCCCTCTCTTAGTACCCCTTGTCACCCTGTTGTGCCCCTCGTGGTGAAGTAATTTCAGAGTGTCGTGAAATAAAACCACTTACCTACCGCCAAGCAATGCTTTACCGACCTCGAGGTAACGGTAAAGTCATTACTTGTTGGCAGTAAATAGCTACTGTAAAACGAAAAACTCGCGGACGGAAAAATGTCCGAGTTTTTTTAGCGTTCGGGAATTTTTCCGTCTGGGAATTTTTTTTAGGTAAGGCCGTCAGGGGGCCTGGTCCACTACCACCTACATACTGGCCTGGGCTGCAAACGGCAACCGCGCGAAGAAACCCCCAGGGTTCCCTTTCTGCATCTTTGTCTTCCCTTGCTGCCCCTGAGGCAATCAGCTTGTCGAGCCTTCGTGTGGCCTACTACCTTTCTTAATAGATGCTTTACAGCTGCGTTCAACCCAATATCCATCGATTGAACCATGTAGGTGAGCCCAGGGGGACAAAAGCAATGTGCACGTTTGCGCCTGCGAACCACTCTACGAACCCATAGGCATAGGTCGTATGAGAGTTGTGGTCGCCGACAAGCAGCAGAATTCGGCAAAACCATGGGAATCGATGATTTATAGCAAAAAGGAAGAAACAGCTCCGTAACTCAGATACCGAGTATCATAATTAGCCCAATGATTGGGCGATGCCGTTAGGCTCCATTCGGTGGGCGGGTGCTCGACCGGGGCACGGATAATCCCTGCCGGTTGCGTTTCCGCTTTGCCTTTGTATTTAAGTTGCGGTGCAACCCATCCAGCCAAGGAAACAACCAGCTGTTCAGTTATAGCCCGTTTTGTCCCCCAAGCCACGGACTCTTACGACCTTTGCACCCCTTTTCGTTTTAGTTTTTAACCCCGTATTCCAGACCAATTCCGGCCTTACTTTATGGGTGTCGATTATGGACCTGAATTCCATGGAGAAACAGCATGCCCTCTCGTCCTTCTCGTTTCCGGGCTTTGTCTTTCTTGCTGCAAAGTTTTGTCAGCCTAGCGGAAAAGGACAGTGCCCCACCAAAGTCTACCAGGTCTGTCTTTCGGGCTGGATTGGCGCACAGCAGCCCTTCTGCATAGGTGCATATTTGTTGTGCTGGGATAGGCTCGCCAAGCCCGTTTTACCTATCGACTCAAGCAAAAACCTTTCAGCCCCCGAAGGATGCTAAATCCCGTATTGGGCGATACGCTGCTATCACGGCGTCGCGGCGGCCAGGGTGTGGTAGGGTGGAATAGCAACGTCCAGTATTTCCGTCTGGAGAAACTGGGGGCTCTGTTGAACCTGTTCCCGCCAAGCTGCTTTCGGGGGTTTGTACTGGCCTGCTCGGCCCCTTGTAAGGAGTTTATTTCCTCCACCTCTCGGGGTGAGCTGGCCGGGGTGTCAGCACCAAAGTTGGGCCCCTCACAAGTCAGCTGCTCAACGTGCCTTGGGTAGTCGAACTGGTCAATCTGACGAAAGAAGTACGGGTTTATGAGAAGTTAAAGATCCCGTGGGTGCTGTTTGTTGGTGCATTGAAAGGGGAAGAAAAATTCAAACTGCCACGCAGGGTAAACATTTTGGCTCTGCACAAGGAATAAAGCCCTTCCAGGCAAACGTGGTGGGAGCTGCCACCCCCCTTAAGTAAAAAACTTCTTCCCAGAAAAACTCCCGGACGGAAAAATGTCCGGGTTTTTGTGTCCGGGAGTTTTTCTGTCCGAGAATTTTTCCGTCCGACATTATTCGTTTTACAGTATTTTTTTTTTTTTCCTTTTTTTTTCTTCTCCCTTTGCCAAACCTGTGTAGACATGGAAGAAAGCTTGCTGAGGTCAGGCTCGTCACCATCTCTGTTGCCCGCAAACCCATTGGGACCCATGTGCGACACTCTTCCTTGAGAATTGTCTGCGGCAGTGGGAGGAGCCTGTCTGGTTGGCATGCTACCAGGGTGAGGAGGGACCATGCCCATGCCCATACCCATGCCCATGGGCATCCCCCACTGTCCTTGGGGCACCATTGGCCGCTGTTGTGGCTGTTTCACGCCCTTCTTCGACCTGCCATGGCTGATAAACAACGGTTTTTCAGACCCCTTGAGGGGCTTCCCCTTCATGGCGTTCATTGCGCGCTGAGCCATGGACGGTGTTGCGAAGGACACGAAGCCGTACCCAGTGCCGTCCTTCTCCCTTTTGATGTCGACAGACTTCACATCACCGAACTCTGCGAAGGCAGACCTGAATGTGTCGTCTTCGATGGCAGGGTCGGGGATCCTGAAGTACAGGCTGCTGGTAGAGGAGATGTTCTGCTGCATATTCTGCATGACGTTCATGCCCATAGGCATCCCCATGGCCATCCCCATGGGCATTGGCATGGGGTACGGTGCCGGCACGTTGGCCCCTGTCCACGACGCTGTGGGGCCGTGTGTGCCATTGGATGAGTAGGTGCTTTCTTCCTCGAACATTTTGCGCAGTTCTGCGTCCCTCTCCGCCCTCACCATCGCCTTCGAGACGTACAGTTCGTTCCAGTCGTCTGTGAGGCCCTCGATCGTCGTCCCGTTCCACTCCATCGCTGCAGCTGCTGACGCAGCATCTTCGAAATTTATGAAACAGAACCGCCTGCCTTGCGCGTCTTCCTTCAGTGCTATCGACGTCACTGCGCCCAGCTCTGCAAATATCGCTCTGAGCTCCTCCTCAGAGAGTTCGTGTTTGAAGTTCTTCACGTACACATTCGTGAAGGTGGCCCCGACACGGCGCTGTGCGGACTTCACGAACTTCTTCACCCCAATAACCGACCCCTTCAGGGACGTCCCGTTGTATTTCTGAATGGCCTCCTGTGCCTGGTCTGCTGTGGCGTAGGCAACGTACCCGTACCCCAGGGAGACCCCGAAGGTGTCTGCTGCGATCTTGCACGACATCACCGGCGCGCCCTCCGCAAAGTAGTTGAACAGGTCCTTCGATGTTATCGATGGGTGCAGTCCAGAGATGTACAGGTTGCCTGTCCCGAGCTTTCTGTCCTTCGGGTCGCACATCAGAGGCATGATCCTGATGGCCCGACCCTTGATGGCGGACCCGTTCAGCTTCTGCATCGCCATGTTCGCCTGCGCGTTGTCCCCCATCGTTATCTGTGCGTACTTCATCGACTGCCCCACCTTGTCGCGTGTCACCTGTACCGACATCACCTTCCCCACCGTGCTGAAGACCCTGCCCAGGTCCTGCTCACTGATATCCATCCCCAGGTCACCTACATACAGCGTGGCCCCCGACATGTTGCTAATGAGATATCCCCTGCCTGTTGGGTGGTGTGTTGTCTTGCTGCCGGGAAATTTGATGCTCAGTCCCGACACCTTGCTGCAATGTCGTCAGTGTTGAAGGTAAGTCTTTTCCCTTCAGTCAGGTGGCTCATGCTCTGCAGAACTGAACCTGTTGTCTGTCATGTCGATCATTCGCTTCAAGGAGAGGGGGGGGGGGGGGGGGGGGGGGGGGTGGCAAAGACAAAAGGAAACAAGGTGTTCAGACAGCCCGTTTTTGTCACCAGAGGCAACACCGAAGTGAGCAGTAAGGCATCAGCTTGCAAATACGAACACCACACAGCTGTCCACCACACCGATGCTTAGAGAGGGTCGATGCAAGTCAGTTGAAATAGTAGTAGAAATAGGTATCCTCAGAAGAATACTTCAGACATATGCTTGTTTTGATTTGAGTTGGCATCACACAGAAAACACTATTTACCACAAAAGAAAAGAGTTCTGAGAATTCTTCTCTGGGGAGTTTGGGTGTGCGTGCGGTTCCATATCCGGAAGGGACGCGACCGTTAAACGCCCGATGGACAGTAAGGAGGGCTAAAAAAAAGATCACAGAAAGAGCGTAAAAAAGTGAAGCTCAGTCCCGACACCTTGCTGCAATGTCGTCAGTGTTGAAGGTAAGTCTTTTCCCTTCAGTCAGGTGGCTCATGCTCTGCAGAACTGAACCTGTTGTCTGTCATGTCGATCATTTGCTTCATCTCTCCCCACACATTGGGAAACGCTTCTTGATCCTGCAACCGGTATCTGGGGAGTTTGGGTGTGCGTGCGGTTCCATATCCGGAAGGGACGCGACCGTTAAACGCCCGATGGAAGGCAAAGGAAGAACAGCGAATGAGCACCATGGGGGTCAGGTAGAGCTCAACTTTTGGTTTCAAGGGGGGCATGTTGCCCTCTCAAGGAACAGAAATCTAAAAATAAGTTTTTATCTCATCATCTTCACAAGAGACCAAAGGCCAACAACCACCCAGACTAAAGACAAAAGGGAGAGCAAAAAAGGTGTTCAGACAGCCCGTCGTTTTTGTCACCAGAGGCAACACCGAAGTGAGCAGTAAGGCATCAGCTTGCAAATACGAACAGTTTCATCACCACACACTGCTGTCCACCACACCGATGCTTAGAGAGGGTCGATGCAAGTCAGTTGAAATAGTAGTAGAAATAGGTATCCTCAGAAGAGTACTTCAGACATATGCTTGTTTTGATTTGAGTTGGCATCACACAAGGAAGGTGCAAAATGCATAAAAAGAGGTCTTGGAATCCTCTTCTTTCTTCTCTGGAGAGTTTGGGTGTGCGTGCGGTTCCATATCCGGAAGGGACGCGACCGTTAAACGCCCGATGGGAGGTATAAAGAAAAGCCACGACTCACCCTTGAAGAAGGAACGAGAGGAGAAGCTTCAACCGGGAAATTTGAAGCTCAGTCCCGACACCTTGCTGCAATGTCGTCAGTGTTGAAGGTAAGTCTTTTCCCTTCAGTCAGGTGGCTCATGCTCTGCAGAACTGAACCTGTTGTCTGTCATGTCAATCATTCGCTTCAAGGAGAGGGGGCAAAAAGACAACGTTAAACGCCCGTCTGGAGAGCCAGGAGGGCCTCCCACCACAACACACAAGAAATACAGGGGGTCAGGTAGAGCTCAACTTTTAGTTTCAAGGAGGGCATGTTGCCCTCTCAAGGAACAGAAATCTAAAATGTTTTTATTTCATCATTTTTTGCTGACAGCAAGAAGGAAACAGGGGGAGGGGGGCTACGGGTTATACCAATCAGATCTTGGTTGTATTTTTGGAATTAGATTAATCAAAACAACGTTCATACGCCAGGTAAAGGTGTGCATCATCTTAAGGAAGAGGGGTTGGGATACGGAAAAGAAAAAAAAGAGAGGAGAAGCTCCAACCGGGAAATTTGAAGCTCAGTCCCGACACCTTGCTGCAATGTCGTCAGTGTTGAAGGTAAGTCTTTTCCCTTCAGTCAGGTGGCTCATGCTCTGCAGAACTGAACCTGTTGTCTGTCATGTCGATCATTCGCTTCATCTCTCCTTACATTTCCTTGGCAGGTGTGGCAAAAAGACAAAACGGAAAAAAAAGGTGTTCAGACAGCCCGTCGTTTTTGTCACCAGAGGCAACACCGAAGTGAGCAGTAAGGCATCAGCTTGCAAATACGAACAGTTTCATCACTACACAACACAGTGGAACCTTCCCATAACTCGGCTTTGAGTACAAAAAAGAAGAATAAAAAAGGATGTTATAATTTTTTTGAAGAAGCTTTTAAAGAAAGAAGGGGGGGGGGGGGTGCTTTCTTTGTGTTCCCCTAATTTTTTTGACGGATGATTCAAAAACAATTCGTACCTGAGCCGGAGAAGCTTTAAAAAAAAAAAAAAAAAGAAGAAGAAGAATCCTGCGGCATTAGTTTCTGCGCACAACATCATTTCTTTAGGGCCCACGAATAGTTTTTAGTATTGCAATCACAAAAAAAAAAAAAAAAAAAAAAACCATGTGATTTACACTGGCACAAAAATCAGGAATAATAATAAAAAAAAAAAAAAGAACTTGCCCCTTGTCGGAGTACTGTATTGTGAGAGAAGGGAGGCACATCCTTTTCATTTTCTGTTTTATTATATTTTTTTTTTCAATTCTTTTTTTTTTCTTTCCTTCTTACCTCCCCCATATTTGATTAGTTCTTTTTAAATATTTTATATAAAAAAGAAAAAGAAAAAAAGAGGGCAACACTTCTTTTTCTTTTTTTTTTTTTGTCAACTTCAGCTCACGGTGAAGTTAGCCTGCTGGTCACTGTCTGCACCATTTTGTTCTTCTGCGTAGAGCGTTTCGCCTGTGTGAAAAAAAAAAAAAAAAAAATCACTATGATAGGAACGAAGTGGTTAGCAACGGCCCGCGCAAAAAAAAAATCTCAAACCCCCTATTGCATACCTGCAAAAAGATGAACAAGAACAAGTAATTGAAAAGCAGCATGATGCAAACAGCGTACCAGGCCACCTTTTAAAAAAAGAAATCTTTTTTGCCCCCCCCCCCACCGTTCCAACATACCGACTGTACAGCCACGAAGAGAAGCGCCAAAGAAATGGCAAGCTGCCCCAGAGTAAGGCAGGCTTGTGTCTTGTAAGGCGAAGAAAATAAAGTCCTGTTGGTTGACAATTTAAAAAAAAAAAAAATAAAAAAATAAAAAAAAAACATACCATGCAACAGCATGAGCCAGGTCACCAGGTACACCACAGTTGGTGTACCCAAGGCCCTTGTAAATAGCGGCAGTTGCTAAGAGTTTCTCATCCACCTGTTAGGTGTTATATTTAACCATCACCACAGGATACATACCTTAACGGAAGAAGCGTCTGTACCATCTGTGGGAACGAGCCCCGGGTGGAACCTCACCAATGTCCCGCTCTTGTATGCAACACCGGGACGCCAGATTTGGATTTCCCTGCCGTGCAGGTCCTGCACAGGAGAGACGCATAGCTGCCAGTGGCCGTAGGTGTGCGTGTAGGCAACGTACTCCAAGAAGTTCTGGTAGAGCGACCTTGCTGACAATAGTAGCAATGTGTTGAGAAACACGACAACGGTGAGAAGCCTTGTGCGGACAGGTGGCCAGTACAGGTGCTCGTTGGCCACGAAGAGTACCGGGATGACACCTACATAGTACGCGTTGAAGAAGGCCGCGTACAACACACCACGCCACAAGGACGAAAACATGTTGCGCGACAGCACAATGTGCAGAACCTTGTCCTCCTTGACAGGCTCGTCGTCGGTGGCCCATTCCAACCGGAGGCATTTCTCAGGTGGGTCCTGCTGCAGTCTAGACGCAGCGCCGAAGTACATGGCAACAGGCACCACCACGATGAAGAGTTTCAAGCTTTGATGACGCGAGGCGAGCACCAACCCACAATAAACAGAAATCCCCAAAAGGAGGAGGAGGAGGATGGAACATGCTAACAGTTTATTGAACCCGGGTTTGTTCACGTTGAGAATACTGCTTGCAGTGCGTCGTTTGAAACCCCCAGAGCGTTCCAAGGCATCGGACCACTGCACGAAGGCAGCCTGCGCCTGCTTCCAGATCAGCCTCCTGAAGAGCGCTACAAGCGAGAAGGAGAAGGCGTAGTAGTCGACGTCGAGGAAGTTCGTGCGGTAGATGTTGTAGTTCTGCACCACAAGGTGCACCACAGAGTAGATGAACAGGAGCAGCTCGAAGGGAAGATCCATCCTGTCCGACACGTAGAACCCGCATAGTGTGGGGATGCTGCTGTAGGTCCCGTGTAGAGGGCTCTCGTTCGTTTTTGGGATGTACAGCACAGGCTGCTTGTTGGCTTGCTTCTTCACCTCTGCCTTCACACCATTCCCCACCCCGTTCCCCGTTTTCTCACCGCCGTTCTGCACCCCGCCTGACTTCTTTGCATCGTTCCCCCTTTTTTTCGACTGCCCCTTCACACCCGCCTTTTCTCGCATCAAATATTCGTATTAGTTTTCCCCCCCACCACCACCACCCTCTACGCCCCTGACAGATTGAATTAAACAAGGTTAACGGGGGGGGGGGGGGGGGGGGGATACGTAAAAAAAAAAGGGGGTTAAATAGCAGAATAGTAGAGGTTCTTAAGACAAGCAGCTTTTTCAAAAGCGATGTCGCGAATCTCTTTTCTATCCCGTGCCTCCTTCGAGAGGAACCGGGGGATAAGAACAGAGGTGATGAGGATTTGGTTCGGGGTGGCGGTGGTGCCCCCCCAGAGGAGGACCGACGACACCGCAACGAAATCGTGTATGAGCATCGAGAAGATCTTTTCCTGCTTTTCCGCAAGTCGGCGACGGCGGCGGCACTCCATGGTGATGAGATACGAGGTGCAGACATTGCACAAAGGGTTTAAACACACCTTGGAAAAGGGTGCAGGTTGGTGTAAAGATGTAAAGACAGGTTTTGGTGTCTCTAGAAAATATGAAGCTGCTCGTTTCCCCGCCATTAGAGGACCTGCTTGCGATATTTTTCTATTTCTATCGTCGAAAATCGCTTTTTCCAATTTCTTCTCCCGTTCAATACGGTGTGTTTTCACCACCCGTGTTGATCTTTCCACGGCTGTCCTGACGTTGTTGTGGATGTTCTGCGATATAGGTTTTGGTTCGGACCGCTTCAGATAGGCCGGGACTGCCGTTGTTCGATCTCTTTCAATTGAATTCAAACCGCATATATCTTGAAGAACACCATCGGCCCCTTGGGCCTTCTTCAAATCCTTCTTTGCTGTAATATACAAAGGCGACCCTGCGCTTGGTACCCATGGCCTTCTTCGCATCCCTTGCAGCTGAGAGCAGTTCAGGTTGCTGATGTCGCCTAAAGACTGTTTGCACTTATCCTCCATCCCTGCTGCTCGCAGGTCGTTTTCAAGCTCTCGCCCGGTTGCTGAGACATATGCTTGCCGGACTGTAGTCCAGTTTGCATTAGTCTTGATTTTTTGCAACGCTGAGAGAACAATTTCCACGCTTCCTTCGTGAAGTCCCTCTTTGATTTTTCGTACTGTTGAATGGTTCATTTTTTTTTTTTTTTTTTTTTTTTTGTATCTGAAAATTTGGGAAGAAAAAAAAAAGAAGAAGAAAAAAGAAAGAAAAAAAAAACAAGAGAAGGTTTTTAGAAAGGAAGAGAGGAAACTTAGAAACTGAGGGGGGAGGGAAACAGGGAAAATCAAAGGGACAAAAAAACAGGAAGCGAAGGAATTTTTTTTTCTCTCCATTTTTTTTTTCTTTTTTGATTTTGTCACCTTTAAGACTTCCTTCTTGCATTTTTTTTTTTTTTTCCCTCCTCCCTTCCCTCCTTTTTTTCCCCCAATACCCTCCCCCTTTTTCTCTTAAGCGTAACTGGTAAGAAGTATATGTGTTTCAAGGATGAGAAAAGAAAGCAGCCAAAGCACGCACAAATAACATAATCAAAAGAAAAATCGTTTTTTTTTAAAAATAATTCCACCCCTCCTTCTTTCTTCGCATCGTCTTTTTTTTTTTTTTTTTTTCTCTTTTTTTTTTTTTCTTCCCTCCCTGTCGTTCTTAGTGTAAATTACAATTTCATCCAGTACATCAAAAAGGACACACTTACACTTCTTCCAAAACCATTTACTCTTGACCCCCAGCGAGGAGGAAAGGGGCAGGGTCGGGGGAAAAAAAAAAGCAGGGAAAAAAAAAAGAATAAACAAAAGTTTTTTTTTTTTTTTTTTTTTTTTTTTTTTTTTTTCCCTCTCTCCCTCAAATTACTAACATCTTCAACACATCAGCGATGATCTCAACAGCCTCCGCTAGCTCAGCCTCAGTGTGCCTGACAAAGCAAAGACGAACATTGTTGCAAACAGCCTTTGAAGGGCGGAACGGCGCCCCGTCAGCTACTTTAACATTGTCAGGCAGCGCACTAATAAGCTGAATCGAGGTAACAGTAGGAGGAAGAGTAACCCACATGAAATATCCGCCAGTAGGCTTTGAAAATGTCACACCAAGAGGTTGGAGATATTTAACAGCCGCGTCAGTAAGAGCAGCGGCCCTGAGAGAGTAGGAAGTGATAATGTTTTGAAGGTATTTATCAAGCTCATGAGATTTGATGGTTTTGGCAACGAGATGTGCTGTAAACTGCGACAATCCACCTCCGGATTGGATGAGACCGGAGGTTTTTTCAAGCATCTCGATAATTTCTTTCCCAGCCTGCACCCATCCGACCCGGAGCCCTGGCGCCAAAATTTTTGTGAAGGATGAGATGGATATAACAACCCCACAGCTTCCCTTCAAGCACGCCATTGGTGTGACACCAACACCATTGCGACCCCATTCAAGGCAATGGTACACCTCATCCGCGACTAATTTGATGTTTTTCCGCCTGCAAGCATTGATAATCTCCATTCTCCGACTGTCCGGCATGCTGTAGCCGGTCGGATTGTGATGCGTGGGAATCATGTAAAAGAAGGCAATATCATGATCTTCAGAGAGATCGTCGATTTCAGAAGGCAGAGTACCATGGTGGTCAGTCTTGAGAGGGACAACATTGACATTGTGGGTTTTTAAGATATCGACCGCGAGGAAGTAGGTGACTTCTTCAACAAGAACGGTTTTTCGGTTTTTTTTTGTGAGCGCGGTGCAGCATAGATCGAGGCCTTGGGATGAGCCTCCGGTGATCAGAAGGTTTTCGCTTGTTACAGGGAAGCCATATCTTCTTGTTAAAAACTCGCCCAGTCTGGTTAGTACCAGTTCGTCTCCCATGTTTTCGGCATAGTTTAGTGGGTTTTGTGTGTTGTCATCTAGGACGTCGCAACATGCTTGTTTCATTATTTTTCGTGGGGCCTCGTCGTCTCGCGGCCAGCCCAAGCTTAAATTGTATTCCTTATTGTTACCATTGCTTTTTTCCTTGTTTTGAGCGACATCGTTGCCGTCCTCGCTCGACGACCAGCCGTCCCACTGCTCTGCCGCGCTTGCCATGTGGTTGTGTGGGTCATACTTATCGACCATTTTTTTTTTTTTGTTGGTTGTTGCACCCCCCTTCACACCTTTTTTTTTTTTTTAAATAAAAAATGTGGAAATGTTTGTTTTTTAAAAAAGTTGGGGAGCGAGAACAAAAAAAACAAAAAAAAAGGAGGAAAAAAAAAAGACACGTGAATGTTTTTTTTTTTTTTCTTTTTTTGTCGCTTTTCCTTCTTTTTTTTTTCCCTCGAAGGGAGCATCAAAAAAAAGAAGAATGTTAAAATTGAAACCTAGGGGGGGAGGGGGAGGAAAGTAGTAGGAAGGTTTTTTTCTAAAAAAAAAAGGAGGAAAGGAGAGGGGTGAATTAATAATATATGAGCAAAAAAGAGAAGGGGGGAAACAAAAAAAGTATACTGACGAGTTCAAAAAGAAGGCAAAAAATCTTTTTCCTTTTTTTGGTTCTTCTGCCAATATTCCTTTTTTTCTTTTTTTTGCTTTCATTTCATTTTCTTTTTTTAATTTCCTTCCCGCTCTCCTTTCTCTTCTACTCCACAAAATCCTCTTTTTTTTTCCCCCCTCTTTTCCCCCCTTCATCCTCCTTAAGCCACGCACTTTTTTTTTTTTTTTTTTTTTTTTTTATTACAAATAAAAAACCACACACCATAATCTCACCCCCATTGCATGAAGGAATAGAAAGAAAGAAAAAAAAAACCCCCCTTTTGTGTACGTGTACGTAAAGAACAAAAAAAAAAAAAAAAAAAAAAAAAAAAAAAAAACAAGCGTCTTGAGACACATGTTCATGTTTCTTACCTCCCCATCCTCTTCTCTCTTTCCCTCCCTTTTTTTTTAAGAACACATTTTGCTTAACAATGATGCGGCTCCAGCTGTTTTTTTTTTTTTTTTTTTTTTTTTTCTTCCTCCCCTCAAACAACACACACCTTGATTGTTGACAAAAAAACCATTCAAAGACGTTCCTGTAGGGATCTCCCCAACATTGCAGCTATAGAAAGTAGGCCCAGCTTTCGCAGAAAGAGGTGAAGTCGGGGTCCCGTTTGAGCTGTTGAGGCTGCCAGACATATCTTGGGATGAAGGGAAACAATCATCAGTGCAGTTTGAGCCAATTCTGTACACCACATCGATACTAGAGTATTTTGCTAGAATACGTCTGCACACAGAACCAGGGGTGAGGTTACGCGGGCGAACCTGGACCGAAGTCCGCATGACCTTGATGAAGATGGGGTATTTGTCAGCCATCTGATGCAGCACCTGGACAAGATCTTGCACCACCCATCTCGCAAAATCTTGATCGGCTTTTTCATAAGTCCAAGTTAGTTCCATATCGAACTCCTCAATACCGGTACCAGGGGTTCTGTCGCGAAAATCGAGGTATAGATTTCTCACGGGCTCTTTCCAGCTGAGGTCAACACGTTCATCGGCTTCCACCCAAGCAGGTTCGTTTGGGTATTTTATGAGCATTCCGTGGCCCGAGCACAAGCCCACTTGGTTCATATCCTCGAATTCCGCCAGGGTGTCCTTTCCTTTCCCTGTTAATAAGAACAAGATGTTTTTGTCGTCTTTCGATAGTTTCTCGATGCAGTCCTTCATCGTGCTGTTTACCGTCAGTTTTCTGTCTTCTCCCTCTGTCGCTGCGGTTCCCTCGAAATCCAATAGTAAAAGTCTGTTTTTCGCTTCTTTGTAAGCCGACACAAATTCCCGAAGAACTGGTCCGTTCAGTTTCTGTTGGTGTTGGTATTCATCGTCTTCTCTGATCAGCTCTGCAACGCACGTCCTAGCCCACTGCCCGATTGAATTATGCTGCACGTAACGTAAATTATGTGCGTGGTTTTTCTTTTTGTCAGCGGGATCCATCCGGAGCGCACGCACCATAGCCTCTGCCATGTTGGCCTTGTCGTAAGGGTTTACTATTATACTCCCGCCAAGGCAGGACGCAGCGCCTGCGAACTCGGATAAGATGAGAGGTGCGAAGGAGTGCTGCGGGAATGGTAGAAATATATGGTTTAAAAAAAAAAAAAAACATACTTGAGTAGCAAGGACAGATTCATGTGCAATGAGGTTCATCCCGTCACGGGTCGGGGTGATCATCACAACCTATACATTTTATTTTATAAAAAAGATTTAAACTTTTTTTTTCCCCCCGCATACATCAGCAAGATGGTCCAAAGCAAGACTGTTCTCAATATTGTCCTGCGGTTTGATGTGGATGTGTACAGGCTGCCAGGCGAGCTGTAATAAAAATTTTTGTTTTCTTCAAAAAAAAAAAAAAAAAAAAAAAATACCGTTCCATGGATGCCATTGATCCGTCCAACTAGCTGTTCGACACGTTGGACTAGGAGGCTTCTCTCCTCGTAGACCGCTTCTAGTTGTGCATTGTCGATGTCTTCTGCATCCCGCGATATTGTTTCGTTGTCAATGATGGACTGCATGAGGATGACCTTCTCGATGAACTCGGGGTATTGTGTTAGGAAGTGGTCGAACGCTAACAGTTTCTCCACGATACCTTGGTACTTGTCGAGACGCGTGCACCGCCCGACTATAATTTTCGCGTTAGAGTAGAAGCCTTGCCTCCATTTTTCCGCCAGCGGGTATGTTTGGTCGAGTTTCCCTTCATAAAGGGAAACTTTTAAACCAGTGGGGTCAACGTGGACCCTGCATACTTTACCGGTAGGAGCCGTGATAGAGGTGGGGCCCGTCTCCCATCCGAGCAGGTTGCTCACACTACGCAAGAAATACCGGCAGTAATTATACGTTTGGAACCCGATCACATCTGCACAGCAAAGACCTTGAAGGATCGATTCTCTGATCGGGATTTGCCTGAACAACTCCGAAGACGGGAATGTACAATGCAAGTAAAACCCAATCCTCGCACCAGGATGGCGCTTTCTTATAAACGCAGGAAGACAAAGAAGATGATAATCATGGATCCATATCACATCGCCTGTTCTGTACACCGTCGCTACTGTGTCGGCTATGTACGTCATTATTTTTTTGTGAGAATCCCATAATTCTTCTATCCCGTAGAATCGTCGGGAGGTTGCTAAGGAGTAGTTCATCGTTGGCCATAGAACACCTTTGCAGAATCGGTGGTAGAATGCTTCGGCTTCATCTTGAGTGAGGTATAACGGGTAGCAGCCGTGGTTGAGCATTAGTTCGGAGGTGAGCCTGTCTTGCTTGTCAACGGGGATTTTCTTGCCTACCCAGCCTATGTTCACGCACTCTATGTTTGCGTCCAGTTTCAGTGCTTCCAGCGCGGCTGCTAGAATACTTTGTTCGTTGTTCTTCACAGTCCACTCCCCGTCGGGGCCCTCTGTGATGTTCTTCCCCAAATGCATTGATATGACCAACAACTTCGGGGCAGGCGAGTTGCTGTTCAACGACGACATGTCGCCTCTTGTTTCTCTCATTTTGTGTTTTTTTTTTTGTCACCCCCCTTCCTTTCGCTCTTTACAAATTGGAGGGGAAAAAAAAAAGAAGAAAATAAAAGAAAGAAAACGAAGCTAGCCAATGTTGAAAGGAAGAAGAACATAAAAAAAACCCCCCTCCCTTTATCTTTTTTTTTAATACCCATAATACGGGGAAGAGAGAAAAAAAAATGAGGTTAGGGAGGGAAGGGGGGATGGGGGGGGCTTTTCCCCCCCCCTTTTTTTTCTTTCTCTCCGTTCCCTTTTTGTATTCCACGAGAAAAAAAAACACTTTTAGAAAAAAAAAAAATTTTTTTTTCCTCTTCCCCCCATCACCGCCATGTCATAAGGTCAGTGTTTGCGATGGATGTGTCCGCTCCATGGATGAAGCTTGGGCATGCAATATCTTCATCAAGACATTTCTCTACAACTTTCCAGAGGTCGATTTCGTCACCGGCTGTCGGTCCTTGCCAAGCTGTAAGGTATGCAGGGTACCCCTTAGCATTCTCCACTGGTTTGTAATCGGAATGGTGAGTCCAGATCACATCTGTAGTAGCAGTGTGACGGGCAAATCCGTGTTTATAGGAGTCTTTGGGGACAATTTTAAACGCGGAACCGTCGCGGTACTCGGTTTGAAGTTTTTCGCAGGCGGATTTTTTGTCGTGGGATGTAAGGGCGCTGGTGATGTCGAGGTGCCAGGGGTCGATGCTTCCTACGGGGCGGCCTTCAAAGAAAAACTCAAGACCGAACACTTCACGAGAATAACCCCGTTCTTTAACATGATTCGTGAGTTCAAACACGTTTTCAGAATAATACATTCCTTCAGCTTCCTCGTAAGCGGATGCGAGTGAACAGTGCAGACCCGCTTTGACAATGTTGGAAAATGTTCGAAACCAAGCGGACCACAATCCGCTGACAAGGCTGTCTTTAGTAGCTTGGGAAGACGACATTAAAAAAAGCGGCCATCCTGCAGAATGAAGTGCATCATTCGACAGCAAAGTTGTCATCGAACCCGAACGGCAGTAGTTTAAAAGACATACCACAGGCCGGGCCGGGTGTCTACTGAACATCTTGTGCAGCAAAATCCGAAGTTGTGTGGTGAAAACGTTGTAGTAAGGCAGCCGCCCTTTCTCCACAGCCACAAAATCGTACATCTCACCGCGAAGCTGCTCGGGTGCTTCATACGGCATGTTAAAGTACCACTCGTGGTTTCGAATATTCGTGGAGTCCCCTTCAATGGTTTGGAACGAGTTTCCATGTGAATACACGGCGATTTGAAGGGGTGCGTTTGTTTCCGCTGCTTCTGACAAAACCCTCCAAACTGTGTAAGGGTTGACGTGCTCGTGGTCGTACTGTGCTCCACCTTCTGAAATGAGCAGTTTACATCGTTCCGTCACGCGTTCTATTAAATCTTGATAGTATTTCACAGGGATCCCGTTGTTGTATATTCCTTGTGCTCCTTCTTTCAATGTGTCTAGGTAGTCCTGGAGCTGTGCGATGACTATAATTCTCTCCCGTTCGACTCCGCTTTGCCGTAAGGCTTCGTAGGCCTGGCCTATGAACGTCACAGAGGTGTGCATGAATTCCCTTTTGCTCCTTTCCACGCCTTGGAGGTCCCGCGCCTCGCCTCCTATTAAAATGTGTAGGGCCATTTTTATTTTATTTTTTTCGTCTTTGTTTTTTTTTTTTTTTTTTTTTTTAAATTTCTTTGGTTTCATATTTCAGCCAGGGATAACTGTATTTTAAAGTATGCACTGTTTTCATGGGTCGGTCTGCATGGATATGAACGTTTTCATCATGTTTTTGTTTCACCCTCCCCATTGTTTTTTTTTTTTTTTTTTCTTTTTTTTTCCCCCTTTTTTCTTTTTTCAGCCAGGGATAACTGTATTTTAAAGTATGCACTGTTTCATGGGTCGGTCGGCATGGGTAAGGTGGTTTGTTTCATCATTTTTTTTTATTTCTTTTAGCGTGGTTTTCTTTCCTTTGGTTTTTTTTTTTTTTTTCAGCCAGGGATAACTGTATTTTAGAGTATGCACTGTTTCATGGGTCGATCGGCAAGAATAGAAATAATATTTTTTCATCATTTTTCTCTCTTTTTTTCTCCCTCCCCCCTTTCTTTATTCTTTCATTTTAATCTTTTCAGCCAGGGATAACTGTATTTTAAAGTATGCACTGTTTCATGGGTCGATCGGCACTTATAAGGTTTAATCATCATCTTCCTTCCCCTTTTCTAAAAAAGAATGTTCAGCCAGGGATAACTGTATTTTAAAGTATGCACTGTTTCATGGGTCGGTCGGCATGGATATGAAAGTTTGCTTCATCATACTAACAATGGGTTCATTTGTTTCCCTTTCCTTTTGTTCAATTTTTTTTTTCCCTCTCTTCAGCCAGGGATAACTGTATTTTAAAGTATGCACTGTTTCATGGGTCGATCGGCATGGATATGAAAATTTGCTTCATCATTTTAATCCTGTAGTTCATATTTCAGCCAGGGATAACTGTATTTTAAAGTATGCACTGCTTTCATGGGTCGGTCTGCACTAAAAAAAAGAACTTTTCATCATATATATATATCTGTTTTGGTTCATATTTCAGCCAGGGATAACTGTATTTTAAAGTATGCACTATTTCATGGGTCGGTCGGCATGGATATGAAAGTTTGCTTCATCATACTAACAATGGGTTCATTTGTTTCCCTTTCCTTTTGGTTCAATTTTTTTTCTCTCTCTTCAGCCAGGGATAACTGTATTTAAAGTATGCACTGTTTCATGGGTCGGTCGGCACGTTAAGAAAAAAGGTTTATTTTTTCATCATTTTCTCTTTATCGTCCTGAATTCCTCTCCCCCCCCGTATGGAAAAAAAGGAAAAAAAAAATATATATAAGAAAAGAAGAAAAAAAAAACCCCATTCCCTCCCATTTCGACTGATATCGTTTTTATTCTTTGTCCCCCCCCCCCCCCCCTGCAACGCTGTTCACCGATAAGCATGCAACCTGCCTGTGACATGCAACCAAATTGTGTAAACGGTGCAGGTCGTGGTGTAGATGGCTGCAGCCTGGGTTTTTTTTTGTTCCCCATTAAATCTTATTGCAACTTCCATACCCAAGTGAGGATTCGATACTTTGGCCCGTCAAACAAAACGGCCACAGCCAAGGAGACGAAGAAAAGGAAGACACCATCAAGGAGAAGGCAGAGCAGCCAGAGAGGCATGTCATCCCAGATCGACCGACAGCGAATGCAACTACACGCTTCACATTTACAATAAAGAGTAGGAACACAGATCTTACAGGCGCACCCAAGACAATTACAGATGGCAGAAGTGGTCTGACAGGACACAGTATCGTACTTGTGTTTCTTTGTAGACAGCTTCCGCTTCTGCTTCACAGTATAGGAGGAGGCACAGATCTTTTGGTCAGAACGATGGCAAGCTTTTCGACCGCAAACACAACTTGGGCATTCGTCGTACTCATTCACACACAGAAAGGCGCACTGTTCAGCGTGATGGTCATGGCTGCACCCCAAGCATGTGTTGCCATCGGGTATTGCAGAGTAGCCCGACCGTTTAGTGACATATGTCTTCCATCCTAACACGAGGAAGGTGGATATGATAGAAACCACCCATGACCAGAGGAGGAAGGGAATTAGGAACTTGTACTTCTTCGGGATGCACGCCCCAAGGTCGTGCGAGCACGTGGTTGTTGTGTCAGAGCAGCATTCGCATCCCCCGCAGCATTGTCCTGCAGGACACCCTTCGCAGCAATCGGAACCTTCTTTACAGCATGATGGCTGGGAGGACCCGTCTTGGCGTTCGCAGCATGTTGGGGCAGCTGCAGGGCACGATGCGCCACCTGAGGGGCAGCACACGGAATCTTTATCTGTGCAGTGGTTCCCGTTGCAGCACTTTCCGCAGCATGCGCCTGCGCAGCATTCTGCGTTGCAGGCTTCGGTGATTGCTCCGCTCAGGGCCGTCTCCACGCATTTTAACTCGCCCACTAAGCAGTCGCCCACGCAGACCTCGCCCACCTTGCAGCACCGTGTCCCGCAGCATTCCCCCATGCCCTCCTCACAGCAGAAACTTATCACATCTCCATCGTAGCAACACCCTTCACCTCTTCCGCAGAAGCTCCCCCATGCGTCCCCACAGCTTCCTGCCGTCCCCACCACCGCAGCACCGACCAACACGAGCAGCATATTTTTGTTATATCGTCATCCCCTGCAGAACATGCCGAGGAGTTGGAAGTCAATGAACTGAACTCTACCATGAATCTACTACATAATTCCCTTTTGGGAAGTACACCTCCGACCTTGGGTTTGAAGCCGCCGCCGTGGCGGCCCTGTGCAGAGCGTGTGTATCATCGCTCACGCCGTCACCCTTTGCGCCGTAGTCGCGTATGTTGGCACGTGCCCTTGGGGCTGCAGTGGTACTGGTACTTGTTGGCAGTTTCCGGCGCTTCACTGCTGTAGTTAGCACTGCTAGCTGTCGCGCCAGCTGCGGTGTCACAGGGAGGATGCTTGACTGACCGCCGTGCACCGCTGCCATCTGCTTCGACACAACGCACAGCAGCTTCTGAACTTCTGCCTTAAGATCTTCTAACTTGTTTTCTGCCACTGCTGCCTTCCCACCGTGTTTCACTCTGCGCATGCGCCACACAGCACGCAATACCTTGCATCCCACCCTCCATCTTCTCCTGGCTTGTGCACTCTTTTTAGCTTCTTGTCTTGCCTGATCCTTCGCCCTTAGCTTGTGTAACTCCTCTGGTACCTTTGTATTCGCCTCCAGTGACGCCTCTAGGTCCATGCACGCTGCCCTTGCTGCTCTTGCAGCAAACCTCCAGTTCTGCTTTGCGACCATCTCCCGCAAGTGCTCCGCAACAACATCAACGTGCTCGTAGTTCTCGTTTTGCCTGCAGTAGTCCAGCAGCTCACGTGAAGACTTCCTGCAGCCCTCGATGGTGCTTTCTGCTTCGCGTAGGAGGCGTTTCATCCTTCTGAGGTCTGCGTGGAGCTGCGTCAGCTGCTGCGACTTGACGACATCGATGTCACTCCCAGCGGCAGCTGCAAGGGAGTCGAAGCCGTGCCAGAAGGGGTACCTTAGCGTGGGGTCGTCGTAAGGGACAGTGAGGGGCTTGGCTGTGGCGGTCTGTCTGGTGAAGGTTCGAACGGTTTCAGTTTGGGTGGCAGCAGTAGGGGAGTGAGGCTTGGTCTCCGCCTCTTCAGGCGCAAGAGGAAGCTCCGGAGGAGTGGACTCTAGAGGTGCTTCCTTGTGGAACAACAGTGCCACCTTTGCCACCGCTTGAAGGACGCAGCTCAAGTGCTGTCCCCTCATAGCATCTACAAACGCTTCTCGCGTCACCTCACCCAAAGGTATCTCTAGAGCGACACCTACCCAGGCAGCACCACCTGGCCTATCTTCCATGCTCTCATGTAACTGCCCCAATGCGTGCAGTTTGTAACATTCAAGAAGGTCTGCTATGTCAGTGCTTGTGAGGGCCTCGACACCCTCAAGGAGCTCCCAGAACTCAACTTTTCCAAGCACTCCTTTCTCATTAATATCTATTGTCTGGTACAAGGCTTCCAAATCCGCTTCTTCCGGTGGACCAGGACTGCACCGCACCACCTCCTTCACCGCACTGTAGCCAACGGTACCTTGTGTGGATAGAGCTGTGAAAATCTCTTCAAATGCGTCCATCTGAAGCGTACCTGTGTGCATATGAGGCAAAAGGGTTGGTAGATAGGAGGACAGGTGCCCTACTGTAGGATAACAGGGGAAAGAGCTAGTTGCCAATGCGGGTGCCGCGTGGCTTGCGTATTTTCTCGCAGGGGTTGACGAGGGACTGCGCTTTTCGTTTATGGTTCGCACGTTTTGCCTGTGTGGGTGGTTGGGTTAGGTGCTGTTCATACCGCGTCATCGTCACGTTGGTGTGCTTCGATGCCAATGCCACCGGTGTACGCATCGAGAGAGTGGCGCAAGGAAGACGCCTTGCTGCGCTCCTCATCGAGCTCTCTAGAGAGGGACATCACACGGCTGCGGCTATCGGAAGCCGCTTTGTTAGCTGCTTCAAAGGAGGCAAACATCGTAAAGACAAGAGCTGCTGTTTTGATTGGGACAGCATCAGCAGCTATCAAGTCAAAGGCCACCCCGCTGTCACTGACAGCCAGCGTGAGCACCTCCACCCCGTCTTCATTGACCCCGTTCCACGTCGTGCTGAATGCTTCCTCCTCTAGACACCCCAGCAACCACTTCAACCACTCCTTCCACAGATATTTCCCGTCCGCATCTTTGTTCCTTGCTTTCATCTTGTCCCTCTTCCATCTTAACTCTTCGTATTCTAGTTCCACCTCATACCGCTCGTCTACCATATCCGTGTAACACAACAGCAGCTTTCCCTTGTCGTGATAGCAGCACACTGCAACACCGCTTTGCTTTGTGCTCAGCTTGTGGTACACAGGGCCGAACTGCTCCTCGAAATAGCGCCTGAACTGGTCATGGTCATCCGACATGCTCCCCTTCTTAAGCTGGAGGAAGAAGTACGTGGAGCAGGTAGGGGCTTTTTCTTCTTCTTTTTCCTCTTCAAAAAGCGTGGTAACACTTCTTTTTCCAAGTTTCCTTCGGTGCCCAAGGGCGCATCCCGGAAGGGGGCCTGCTGTGGACAGTGCTCGGGGAAGGGGGGAGCGACAGCAAGGTGCTGGTCGGGGTTTGGCATGTTGCGTCCTCTTCACTGCTGTAGTCGGACTGCTCCTGAGAAACGCTGGGAAGAAGATGGGTTGAAAGCCACTGACGGAGAGTGAGCATAGACGACGCAGAGGAAGTGAGACATAAGGAAAAAGTGGGGTAGGCAAGGGTAATGTGTCGAGGATGGAGTGCGGCCTCTTCAGGTGTGTGGGCAAAGCGAAGGTGGTTGTTGAGCTCCTCTCGGGTTGTGAAGGTGGACGGGCAACCATCGACTGTGCAAGTGTCCGAGAGATCCCATGTGATACTTAGCTTATGTGATTTTTGAGACAAAGTTCCAAAAAGTATGTCGAAAAAGCTTATCCACGAGGTGGCCCCACTGCGCTCCTTCATCCCCAACAACTCCATGTAGCCGTACCTCCCTTCGTAAAGACGGTTCTCCAGGTCTGTGCAACAGTAGACCACTTTTGACTCTTCTGCCATTTTCTCGGTGAATAGACACACCAGTGCCCCCTCTGTCTCGCTTCGAAACGCGTCCCAGTCATCCCTCCCTGTCACTGGCACTCTTTTCACCACCACTGGCATCGCTGCACATGCTTCAGTGTAGAGGGCTTTCCCTTTGCTCCTTGTGAACCATCCGCCACTCATGTAGAGGCAACTGTGGTACTTTCTTGTTTCTTTTCTACTTTCTTGGTAAGCAGGTTAGTGGATACTAGGCTGGGGGTGAACCCGCATCGCTTTTGGCGGAAAGAAAATGAGGAATAAGAACCCCTCACGAACCTGCGGCAGATGTAAGATGGACGTTAACGAAAAGCGTTTTCCATGAGACAGAGACATAGGGAGATGGTGGCCACTGGAGGTGGCGGAGGAAAAGAAGAGAAAAGACAATAAAGTAAAGAATAAGAAGAAAAAAAAGAAAAGAAAAAGCATACAACAATGGCATGGAATAGGAACAAGAGCCGCGAGCTTGAATAAAGAAAAAGGCAAATTAAATTGTACTACTTCTTTGAGCGATACACGGGGGACCCAACTAGGTCGATCTCTTTTTTCTCTTAGCCTGCCATGGAATAAAAGACCCCACACCCAAGGGATTAAAAAAAAAAAAAGCAAAAAAGAAAAAAAAAGAAATAAACTGGGAGCTAAAGTTACTCTTAAGAAACAAAGTTGGTTCTCTCAAAAAAAAAAGAAGAAGAAAAAAAATATAAAAAAAAGAGGAAGGTTAGCAACAAAAGAAACAAAGTTGGTTCTCTCTCTTTTTTTTTTTCTTCTTTTTTAAACACTGTAAAACAATTAATTCCGGTACTTCTGGTAATTTATTGTAGTATTTCTCTTTTTTTTTTTTTTTTTTTTTTTTTTGTTCTATGAAATGTAATGTGGAAGTTACCCCCCCTCCCCTCCCCTCCCCTCCCCTCACAATTCTATTCATGCAACAAGGGAACGGTACGCCTTGTAATGAAGGGAGAAGCAAGTGAAAACGTGTCCGAAGAAAGACAGCGAACGGAGGCGTGCTGTCCTCCCGTCAGTGACATAGATGTACAGAAGGTTGAAGGCAACCCTGAAGGCAAGAGCAAGCGCACAATGGTTGTTGAAAGACTCAGGATCCACCTTCGCTCCATAAGCAGCTACTACAGCAGAAAGGTACAGCACGAAGGCCTCCCAGCCATTTTGATGAGCCGCGGCAGCCCTTCTCATGATGGCTGCTTCAGGGGTGTCCTCGTTGCTCTTCTCTTCAAAAAACTTTCTTGGTTCGGCGAGGAGGTCCCTAGGCTTCCCTCCCTTCACCCCGTGGTAAACCTTCACGAAATGCGGGTGCATAATCGTGAACCAAAAGGCAGGCATTCCAGCCCCAAGCATCACATACTTCTCGCTCCACTGGGTCATTCTTTTTTTTTTTTTTTTTGCTGTTGAAAAAATATTTTGGAGCCGAGAATGTAATTTTGTTTTATAAAAAAAAAAAGGACAATTTTTTTTTTCAGCTTAAAAAGAATGGACGGAAAAAAAAACGAGAAGAGTTTTTTTTTTAAAAAAAAAAAAATGTGTTTCCCCTTCTTCTTTCTTTCATCGAAAAAAGGAAGGGGTATAATAAAGAGAGAAAGGGTGGGGAGTGGGCAACAGGGGTATTTTTTTTTTTCTTGGTAAATTATTGATGAGTTTACAGTTCTTCTTTTTTAAAAAAAAAGGAGACCTTTCCACATTCCCTCCCCCCCCCTTTTTTTTAGCTTTCTGGCAGCCAGGGTCTTCGCCCTGGGCACCCCCACATCGACCTTCTTTCCTGAAGTTTCGATGCCACTTTTGCGAAGGCAATAAAAAGAAGAAGAAAAAAAGAAAGAAAGACGAAAAAGAGAGCAAAGAGGATAGTAAATAAAAAAATCCCCTTATGAATAAAGCACCACACAAAAAAAAAGGGTATAAGATTGCAGATAACTGGCCCTTTACTCTTTTTTTGTTGTTTGGTTCTTTTATTTTCATTTTTTATTTCCCCTCTCTTTCGTTTCTGTTCCCCCCCCTCCCCCCCTTTTTTTTCCCTCTGTTTCCTTCAAAAAGATTTTTAAGGCTAGGAGGGGAGAATAAATAAAAAAAAGTAAAGAAAAAAAAAATATAGTGGTGTTTCAAAAAAAAAAAAAAAAAAAAAAAAAAAAAAAAAAAAAAAAACCCTCCATTCGGAAGTTATCTAAATATACTAAGGGGAAAACACTGTTCACGGTAAGCAAATAACTTTTTTCCACCGTTTCCTTAAACCTAAATTTTTTTTTTCCACCAAGTGCAGTAACCTGCAACTTAAACTACAAACTTTCTTTCCACCGAACACGGAAACCTGTATCATTTTTATGCCTGTTTAGGGTTTGGGAAAGAACTTTGAGGAGTGACTGGGACTGAACCCAACCAGTTGAGAAATGCAGGTTGCAGCATTATGCCCAACCTTTCTCCGGTTGCTGCACATGTTCTCCCCCTCCCTCTCACTCCGCTTCCTCTTCGCCAGCCTGCCTATTTGTGACTTTGTCACGATTGGTGGCCCAAGGCCATCCTTCACGTTTTCACAGGCAAGGGGGTGGACACAAAAAATCCAAAATTTCGAAAAACTAAAAATGAGAACAATAGGAAGGTTTCATGGGAGAGTGGAAAAAAAGTTCTGGGTTACCGTGGATGGTGGAAAAAAAAGTTATGGGTTACCGTACTTGGTGGAAAAAAAGTTCCAACATACATGGTTTAGTGGAAATAAGTTTAGGTTACCGTGGACAGTGGAAACTTTATTTAAAAAAACCGTTTTGGTGTAAAAAAAAAGTTATGATTACCGTACTTGGTGGAAAAAAAGTTCCAAGTTACCGTGAATAGAGGTAAAAATTCTGCTTACAGTACTTGGTGGAAAAAAGTTATTTGCTTACCGTGAACGGTGTTTTTCTCATGTACTAATGATCAAAAAAAAAAAAATCACCCCTGTTTTTCTTTGCCCTTTCTCATCTTACAGCTCCTCATGTTTTCTCCTGGTACAAGTGCAGAGGTGGTAAAATAGACCTTTTTTTTTTTTTTTTTCTTCTTCTTTTTTTTTTTAATTTCCCCATGCATACCAGCAAGGTTGCTAACACTCCCCAGAGCGAACAAGAAGAAAGCAGGGCGAAACGTGAGATCGGGTGTGCCATCATGCATCTCAGGGACGGAGTTAGGGGTAGAATTGGAAGCAATGTAGTCCGGCAGAGAAGCAGACAGCCCACCCATGTCGAGTACGTGGGCAGACCGACTGGTGTACTTGTAAGGGTTGAACGGAATCTGCAATTTTTTTTTTTTTTTTCCCCCAACATACTCTGACCCTTTCGTAAGCAGCAAGGAAAAGGATCAATGCAGCAATGCCGAATATAAAGGAGGCGAAGAACGGCCTGATTTGTGTAGCACTGCCGAACAAGCAATCATAAAGCCCGTGACACACGAATCCAAAGGCAATCACGATCAATATTGACAGAGAGATGCTCACCCTCTTCCAAGTCCCGCAGTCAGACCTATCACTACTTTCAGGCAGCCCCTTGTTACAATCCATTCCAAAGGTCCACGTGCTGCCTGTGTCCACATTAAGAGCAGCAGTCACTTTATACTGCAGAATCCCAACGTCCGCAGACACCTCTCTTTCATAACCTAGCCAGTTGTCATACCACAGCGCCGCCATGTACAGGCCGGCCGTGATGACCAGGAACACTATGGTCAGGACTGGTGTTCGGAAAGCCATTTTTTTTTTTTTTTTTTTTTACCACCTTTTTTTTTTTAAAAAAAATGTTCATTTGGAAGGGAGGAAAAAAGAGAGAAAAAAAGAAGAAAATAAAAAAAAAAAAAAAAAAAAAGCAAGAACGTTAACCCCCTACCCTGGCCTTTAAAAAAAAAAAAAAAAAGAAATACGAAAAAGGGGGGAAAACATTTTTTTTTTTGTAAACAAAAAGGAGCATTTTTTTTTTAAAAGGGAGGGGGAAGTTCTTCTCGAAAAAAAAAAAAAACCCCACACTTTCCTTTTTTTTTTTTTTTTTGTATTCACCTCGTGACTGGGGCTCCTTTGATAACGTCGTCGCACGTTTTGTACCATTGAGCCTCTTCATTGTCGTGTGTGGAACCCACTACAAAATCACCCATGCTGCCGGTTCCAAAGCGTAGGATGCTAGAGGACTGTCTGCAAACGGCTGTTTCACCGATAGCGCAGTTTCCATCGTACGCCTTAAGAACACGAGAAAGAGTGTCATCAGAGGAAGTGGACTTAAGACGCGACATATGTTGTTCTGAACAAAATATTTCAGACCCGGGGAAGGACTGTTTAAGTTTTTTGAGGGTCGTTGTTGACCATTGAGACAGGCTGCCCGACCGTCTTGCTGAGGGGCTGCCTGTGGAAACATCTAGGTCGGTTACAAGCAGCAGCTTCCCCGTCTTCTTTGCGTTGATGATATCGATCATTCCGTCCACGCACTTTGTAAGGTAGGGATCGTTCGCCCGCAGGGAGGACACGCTCCCTGTGTTCCCTGTTGCGGCAGCTCTCAGTACCATCTTCTCCCCCCGTATCTGCACGCAGGTAAACTCCCCTTTGAAGACATCCTCTTTAAACTTCTTCCCCATCTCAACCCAGGGCACCGCCAGCTGCGGCCACGCCCTGAACCCTGGGTACACCATATCGGTGTTCTCGGGGGTTTTACACAATTCCGTTTCAGGGACATCCTGTCGAATAATTTTTTATTGTTTTTTTTTTTTTTTTTTTTTTTTTTTTTTGCATACCCTAAACATTTTCAGCACGCCTTGTATGTTGCCGCCGCCCGCCACAAACGGGCCTCGCACCATGCCTGGGACGTTGTAAATCCTGATTTTTTTTTTTTTTTATTTCACTCTTCGTCATTTTCTTCACTCACTAGGGGCCTCATTATTTAACGCGAAATGGCCATTATTTAACGCGAAACGGCCATTATTTAACGCGAAATCGCCATTATTTAACTAGTTAAATAATGAGATTTTGCAGTTAAATAATGGCCCTTCAGAGTGAAAAAATGGGTCTTGTCGTGGAAAAAAATGCACCCAACCCCTTGAAAAATTTTTTTGGGGTGGGGGTATTTTGACTATTTTTGGCCATCTGAGGCCATTCCAGCCCTTAAAAGTGGGAATAAGTGCCTTACTTCCCCTTTAAATGCCACGGCGAAATAGCTACCCTGTATTACCTTAGGAAAATCCCCAAAAAGCTGACCTGCGTGAAAAAAAACAGCAGTGAAAGCAGTGAAGAGTGAGTGACTCAAATGACGAAGAGTGAAATAAAACGACTTACTTGCCGCCAAATGAGCCATTATTTAACACTCGTTACCCGTTTTTTTGCACTCGGGCCCTGCGGGCCCTCGTGCAAAAAATTCGGGAACTCGAGTTAAATAATGACTCATTATTTGTTGGCAATAAATAGTTATTTTTAAACGCATACATAACGGACTTGTCCTCTTCGACGTGAGCAAAGGTGCGCACCGCAGAAAGCGTTGTTTGAAAAGAAACGCACACCCTTCGGTTGATGATCTTTGATTTTTTTTTTTTTTTTTTTTTTTTTTTTTTTCAAATCTTTTTTCCCCAGTTCCTCATACCAAGCCCTCGGTGCTGTGAAGCCACATAACTTCCTGAGCATGCCCAAAGGTGCCCGCCCAGAAGGGTCCAGGCTTTCGAGGCTGTTTAGGACGGGATGACGCAACATCCACAGGGATGCAGTTTTCCATGAAAGCTTGCTTGGCCGGGTCGGGGATGGCCTTGCCGCGTACAGTGCCTGTCCCTAGTTCTTCCGGAAGGCCGAACTGCAGTAATGCATCGATTGTGGCAGAGGTGCGGGTCTTCCAGTCAGCGTAGGAGACAGTCTTCACGCAAGGAAGGTGGGAGAGAAGATCCTTCATATCGAGGAAGTCGGCTAGCTCTAAGAACTGAGGGTCAGAGGTACTCCTGAAGGCAGGGATGCCAAACTGCATAGGTGGCAAGACGGCAGTTCTCCCTGTCTTTGCAGCCAGCATCAGGAAAGGTAGAATAGCAGTCCGAATACCTGACGCAAACCCCACTTGAACAGCAGGGAGCAGCAAAAATCTTTCGTCGTAATTTTCAGAAGACGAAGGAGGAGGAAGAAGAGGTGCAACAGGCGGCGGCGGGCGGACAGGAGCCGCAAAAGACTGCGGCCGTGTAATAGTGTGTCTTGGTCTCTCCTGATCCCTGTTTTTCCTCCACACATTCGGCTTGTTGTAAGCCGTCTGCAGCCTTGTGTACTGTTCGTCTTCCTTGTCCCCAGCAGGGTTTGCTTCCTTGTTTCCAACAGGGTTTGCCTGCTGTGTCTCGTCTATGTTTTTTGCTTCGTCGTCGCTAAGGAGCCGCTCCTCCTCCTCGAGTCTTTTTATTAACGTGTTTTCGATATCGATTGCCTTTCGCTGGTTGGCGTCATCTCCGCTGTATAGAAGCATCACAAAGAAAAACGCAAGCCCGCCCAAAACACATGTGTGCGACCGCTTCACCTTCATGGTTTTTTTTTTTTTTTTTTTTTTTTTTTTTTTTTTCGGTCTTTCCCCCACTCCCCCCCCCCCCCCCCTCCCACCCCACCTTTTGTAACGATACTTTTATTCGGGTAGGAGAATGAGAAAAAAAAGAGAGAAAAAATATGTGGGATTTTTTTTTTTTTTTTTTGGGAATGGAGATTGGGGGAGAGATTGGTGGGGACGGAGGGGAGGGGTTAAAAAAGGGATTTGGCAAGGGGGGGGGAGGAATAAAAATATGGGAAAGGACCAGGGTCGGGAGAAGAAAGAAAAAAAAAGTGTGGAATTTCTTTATGGAGAAAGTGGGGGTATTATGGGTGGATGAGGGAGTAAAAAAAAAAAAAAAAGTGCAAAAATCATATATGAAGGAGAAAAAAAAGGAGGGGTAAAAAAAATCAGAAAAAGTTTAGGGAAGATGAATTTCATTTTTTTTTTTAAAAAAAAAAATAATATCTCCATCTACCTGGCGAGAATACGTTTACTTTTTCTTCCTCCTCCTCAGGACAAATAAAAAAAAAAAAAAAAAAAAAAAAAAAAACGTTCGCGAGGGGGGGGAAAAAAAAAAAGAAGAAACAAAAAATCACCTCTGAGACCATGCAATGGGTTCACCGGAGGTGTCCTGCGCTAAATAACACGTTGAATTCCCGTACTTAAGCAAAACAGGGTGTTTTTCAGAAAGGTGGATTGACACCAAAGGCGGGGTTTCATCTTTATCGAATTTTTGTTTCATGAAGGTTCGAAGGGGGGCAAGGGGGTACCGTTGCCCCGCTACATCTTCAGTAATGGGGGATTGCGTCTGGGTGCGGATTTCGGTAATGCAAACTCCAGTTGGGTTTCGTGTGAAGGCCACCATCTGACCCTTTTTACACACAATATCAACGCTGGAGGAGAACAAAGCGAGACGCGACACGAACTTAGGGAAATCGTCGATCAGACCTACCGCTTCGTAAGAAATAGTTGGCAAAGGGAACTCAACATCGGAAGGAATCGACTCAAATGGGAGAGAGAGCCTGGAAACACCCCCAAGGCTCCCTGATAAAGTGATTAAAATCTCTTTGACAGGAGGAGCAATCGACAACTCCAGAGCCTCACCATCCACCAATGTGTCCAGCACCCCGCACAGCTGAGAAATATCCATTTCCACCTTCATTTCTGTTTTACACTCATATTCACTAAATTCTGTCGCTTCTAAAGCACATTGCACCATACAGCTCCCCCCTGCCTGTACCAAAACCACTCTGTCTTCTTCGAGCATCAATGAGGTTTTCCCCACCCACTCCCTCTGCCTCAGTACTTGCAGGAAGTTCTTAAGCTTGCTATCGGCACACTTCAATCTCCATTGGGGTTCTTGCATTTTTTTTTGTTTGTTTTTTTTTTTTTTGTTTCCCCTCCTATTTTTTTAAAAGAAAAAAAAAAAAAAAAAAAAAAAAACAACAGGGGGGAAAAAAAAAACAGAGAAAAAAAAAAGGAAAAAAAAAAGAATATAATAGACCATTAGTCCTGCAGTTTGTTGGCTTTTGTTTATTTCGTTAGCCTTTTTTTTTTTTTTAGTACTACATAAGAAAAAAATTGAAATAAATAATTGAAAAACCTTGGCAATGCGTAAAGCACAAGATGGGAAAAAAAAGGGGGGGGGAGAGGGGGGGAGTAGGTTCGTGAGAGTGGAGAAGATAGTGATGCAAAGGGGAAAAAAAAAGATTCTTTTTTTTTTTTCGCTCTCTCTCTCTCTCGGTTCATATTTCTTTTTTTTTTCTCCTTCTTTTTTTCCCCCAGTTGAAGGGAGTTTTCTCCCCCCCCAAAAAAAAACAATGGTCCTTCTCCCCGATAGTTTCGGCAAGGTCAAAAAAGGAACATTGAAAACCATCAATAAAAAAAAAAAAAAAGCTTTCCTCTTACGACCCCTCCTCCCCATTTCCCCCTTCTTTTTTATTCAGTTCTGGTGAAATAAACAAATACAACAGTGAATAAGGGGGAAGTAAGAAAAAAAAAGAAAGAAAAAAAAAAACCCCCCCTTCCTTCTTGCAAAAAAAAAAAGTTCAATTTGAAAACGAATTCTATTTTTTTTCTCCCCCCCCCCTTCAAATTCTTATATTTGTGTATCGAATATCGTACGGGAGAAGAACATATCGAGTTGAAAAGTTGAATATTATACCGAGGGCAATCGAAATGGGGAGGGCGGGGAGTGCTTTTCGGAAAATTCCAAGACAAATTAGCGTAGCGCAAAGGCCGGTAAGAACAGCAAGAAAGCAAACGACCCACGGTAGGTAATCATACACGGCGGCTCGGCCCACCAAGACGGAGTAGAAAACAAAATCACCAAGACCGAGCTTGTAGGACTTTGATTCATAAATAAGACCGGGGATCGCTTGGTCCCGCTTTTGACTTTCTTCCACAAGGGCTTTTAACGGCCCCTTGGGGCAAAGTACCGAAAACACATCGTACAGTGCAACTGCGGCCAACAACACCCATGTCGTCCATTCAGGTATTCTTGTTAAGAACCAAGCCATAATTGAACTCGTTGCTACAAGGTACGCCTGCGTCATTTTAGGGTGTCCTCGAAAATAGATACAAATCACACCGACGGTTCCGAAATTCAGTAGAATTATGAAACAGCTTATCGCATCGTAGGGAATTTGGTATTTTGTGCAGAACAGATCGAACCAAATCCATCCCATTACATATAAAATCATTGCGGAGGAGGTTATGAGCCAGCCTGCAATAATCTTCATGCAGTTGTATTTGTACAAAACAACCATGATGGATGTGACAAGGATGAAGAAGCCCACGATGACAATGCTGTTCAAAACCGCACCGGAGAATTTCTCGGATGAACTGTCGTTTTTGTTCTCCGTCGCCACAGGGAGCAACAGACCGCCCTGAGACGCATCTGATACTTTTGAAATCGGAGTGAAGTTAGTAACTGCCCACACGACTATTATCATCGTCATAGAGACCGGGATTAGAAGGGCCATGGTGTAATCGCTGAACTTTCTTGCCAAGGTATGCCCGCCCTTCGGCTTCACCTTTCTCTCCTTGAACACCTTTCGTTGTTGTTTCCCCTCGTCGACAATCTGCGGGTGTTCCTCGTAGTCATCTTCACTGTCATCGTGAACGTATTTTTCAAACAGTCTTCTGAATAGCACCCCATCTGGGGTGTTGCTGTTAACGATGCTGTTTTTTTTTTTTTTTTTTTTTTTTTTTTTTTTTTTTTTTTTTTTAACCCATAAAGGACCGCTATTTTTCGTCTAAAAAGTCGATTTTGAACTTTTCGTTCAAATACCAAATAAAATGGCGAGGGTGGAGTTAGAGGGTGTGTACCTATATTATTTTCACTACCCCATTTCTGGAGCGCGAAGCGGCCTGCATTTCAGCCCCAGACGCGCCCAAACTTTGGTGGTAGAGCAGCATTTGAGAGAAACAACTCTTGCAAAGGGCACATGCTATCCGGAGGTTCCATGGTTTCGGCAAGCAGCGCTTATTCAGCGTGCAGGGTGGGCTGGTTATTTTTTTTTTCACCACTTATGGCCGTTCTTTGAACACAAGGTCCGAGGTGCCGCAGATATGCGACTTGTCCAATTTAAACGTATTTTTATTTTCAAGTGATTTTCAAGAGGTTTTCAGGTGGTTTTTTAAGGTGTCGTTAGTGTGAAAAAATTCGAAACAGGGCACAGGGCACAGGGCACAGGGCACAGGGCACAGGGCACAGGGCACAGGGCACATTGCTACGTTGCAATCTCTGCACGAGAACATGGCCTGGGCGTTTTTTCTCTAATTTGCTGCACACAGTGCAATTCCATGCCTTTTGCATCTTTTCAGGACACATTGAAGGTGCACCCTTGATACGTGAAGGTGCACCCTGAGGGGTAGGTATCTTAGGCTCCGGCGGGGAACGCTTGATGTGGGTGCCACCTTTTGCGTTAAATAATAATAATAATATTGTTCGACAAGATTTTTTGCCACACACTTGCTGACACTGAATGGGTATTCTGGGAGCAATTTCCGGGTTTTCCTGATCGTCCCCATGCAGTGGAAATCCGCATTGTAAATCCGTATCAACAATGGGACAAGCGAAAGCAGTTGTCAAAGACAATCCAGTAATTCTGGTGCTGATATTCGGTGAGCAGCTCTCCTGGGTGCCCGCACCGGTACAAACAATCATGTTTAGAGTGTAACCGGTGTCTGAATCGCATTTTGAACCCATAACGCTTCCTCTTCTTGGGCTCATAAACAATGAACCCGACACGGCTTCTACAGCGTATGATGATTCATCCACAGCAAGGTTTCGCTTGGGTACATCAAGGATGACCAAGAAGGAACCACAAGATTTATAAGATTGCGCCCTTTAGCCATTCTGTCTCCTTCTCCTCCACCAGGGGGCAACCCAAACCGCATTTGGCGCATTATTCTTAGGAGCCTGTTTCTTTCCATTACCGTTCTGAAATATTGTGAATATGGGGTATCTGTGAGCCCATCCTGTGCCCAGTAGACCTTGATATCTGTCTTGATTATGAGCCCTGCAAGTATCTAAAAGCCTCTATACCACTCGAATGGCTTGCTGCCCACCCCACGATAGCCTTTTAGAGCCGCAGGAGTGAAAAACAACTCAAAGTACAGGACAAGCCCCTTGCTGGAGGGCAGCCCTATCAAAAACAAAGGAAAAACCTCCAGCCCGTTGAGACCCACTACTGGTACACTTGGACCTGGTACCTTGCGAAATATTTTCCTCCCCACCTTCTCGATTTTGTCATCCCATTCCATATCCGGGATATCCCCATCATCCGGTGACACTGACCCTTCTTCAGAAGTGCTTTCGGCACTACTCCTTATGGGGTGTAAAAAAAACAATGTCTGTGCCACTATTTTTTTTCTCCCCTTGCAGTTTGGATGCAAAAATTTACAGGCAATATAGCATTCAGTATAAAAAAAGTCGCGCAATAGGGCCCTCTTTAAAGAGTGGGCATGCAGAGCACTAAAAATGCCTTAGCAGAATTTTAAATTTTTTTTTTTAAAGCTCCGGTCCTTTATGGGTTAATAATATTTACCTCTCAATGTGCCCTCCTTCCAGCATCGATGGGTTGTACTCTGCGTAAAACTTCTCGAGTTTTTTTTTCAACACTTCCTTTTCTTCGGCTGTTCGTGATACTCTGTTTTTTGTGTTGGTAGGAGATATATATATATATATATATATATATATATTTTTAAACAAAGAAAAAATAAAAAAAAATACCCTTTCGGTTGTTCTTGCTTCTCTTGTTTTGAGTCGCCTTCATTTTCGTTTACCATCTTGGAAGAAGGGGAATGGGGGGGGGGGGGGGGGGGAGAAGTATTTATTTAAAAAAAAATACCTGCGTGTAACCTCCACCATCACTGGCCTCTTCCAGCTGGTCGTGCGCGATGATAGGCATTTCCTCCGTAGATGACATTTTCCCCTTTCTTTTTTTTTTCCTGTTCTCTCTTTTTTTTTTTGTTGCCCCTCCACCGCCTATGATTGTTTTTTTTTTTTTTTTTTTTTTTTTTTTTGGGAGGAAAAAAAAAAATTTTTTTTAAGTGGTTTCCAGGGCTAGCGTAACAAGAACAGCTTCCAAGTCACTTTTATCAATCTCCGTCTTGCCCTTTTGTTTTGCTCCTTCCCCAGCTCTCGACAGCACTTCGTCAATCAGCCCTGAATAAAACTCAGCAAGCAGCACTTTAGCCGCTGAAGAAATTTTACTACAGTTGTATTGCTGAAGGATGGCTTCTGTAAGTTCAAGGCTAGCGCTCTGCTCCATTTATTCTCTCCTTCCCCCTCGTTGCCCCTTTGTCTTGACATCGGAAGAAGGAAAAAAAAAAAAAAAGATATAAATAATGTAGTGGGGAACGGGAGGGTGATGGGAAAGGAAAAGAAAATAGTGGAGAAAGAGAGAGAGAGAGAAAAGGAAAAAGTGGGGGAAGAAATAAAATGGGGGCTTAAATGAAAATAAAATGGGAGGAAAACTCAAAGGTATGGGTGTTTTCCTCTTCTCCCCTTTTGCCATTTTTAAACCGGAAATCGAAATGTGGGCCATGATTGAGGCTTAGGCGCCTTTGGCAGCTTCGGTGAAGGGGAAATTCACACTCAAAATATAGTACTTGCCCTTAGTTTTGTAGACATTTTGATCCGTGACATTGAAGAATCCAAAAGTGCAGGGGAGAGATTTTTTTCTTTTTTTTTTCTTTTTTTTTGCCACAGCAAGAGGGGTAAATAATAATAATAATAATAATAATAATAGCTACAACAAGGATTTTGAGGGTGGGAAAAAAAAAATGGAAAAAAAAATGGAGTGGAGTTAAGTATCGTGTGTAAAAGGAGAAAAAAAAAATCAAAACAACATTTGTAAGGGGGGGTAAGGGAGAGAAATAATTTTCCGATCGTTTTTTTTTTTTAAAGCCCCGTTTAAACTCCCTTCTCCCCCTCCATTCCTTTTTTTTTTTTCCCATAATACTGCAAGGATGCTTACAGCTTCTTTTATTTCTCTTTTTTTTTTTAAAAAAAAAGGAGAGGGGGAGGAGGAGGGACTTTTTAAAAATGGAAAAAGATAAATGAAGTCTGACGCAACTAAACGCCTTATAAAAAAAAAAAAAAAAAAAAAAAAAAAAAAAAAAAGACAGAAAGTGAGGGAAAACATGTGGCAATTTGCTCGCGTGTTCAGCCTTTCTTATTCTCCCTGCATTCTTGACTTAGACTGGGGTGGGGTTTTTTTTTTCCTTCTTTTTTTTGCCAAACGGGCTCTTCTTCCGTTTGGACTATATTGCTTATAGGGTAAATTAATGCAAGCTTGTTGCCGCCTGGCAAGAGAATTAAAAAAAAAAAAAAAAAAAAAAAAAAAAGAAAAAAAAAAAACTTCTTTTAAGAGATAAAAGAGGCCATTACAGGGCGCACCTGGCCGAGCTGCAGCTTCTTCTGCATTCCGCATCTTTGCTTTTAATGCGTGCGGTGTGCAGCTCAGCCCTAGCAAGAAGCGCCTCGGGTAACCAAGATTCTGCGCTCGTGCAGTTTGCTGCCCGTTCGTCACCCTGAGCATCTGCAATACGTTCTTCCACCAGGGCACAACATATCTGATGTACTTCTTTATACCAAGGAAAAAAAAAAAAAAAAAAAAAAAAAAATGGCCGCATAGCTCGTTGAGAATATCTACAGAAGAAAAAAAAGAAAAATGTATGTATAAATATAAAAAGAAATTGTCGGTGGATGCACTCATTGTTAGAAGAAAAAAAAAAAAAAAAAAAAAAAAAAAAAAAAAAAAAAACATAGAATGCCTTAAGTTGCTCACGTCTCTGCAATTTTTCTTTAGAGGAACAGCACCAAGACTCCCAACGTGATCACTCACTGCAGCGGCCTTTCGTGCTGTTCCTGACACTTTACTAATATGAATACAAACGTGGGACTAAGGGGTAGGGGGTCGTGAAAAAAGAATAACTTCTTTATCAACTTTTTTTTTCCCCGGGGGGGTGAAATACAATACTCTCATAAGTAATGAGTCTATTTTTCTTTTTTTTTTTTTCAAACGCTATTTTCGGGCAATTCAGCAGTCTGCAAGGAAGACTACTGTTGCTTTGCTTGGTTTAGATATCCCCCCCCCCCCATTTTTCTTTCTGCAAGGATTATGCAAAGGAAATGAATCCCGTATTTTTTTTTTCTTCTTTTTTTTTTCCCCCGGCACCCAAAAAAAAAAAAGGGCGAGGATCCTTATCAAAAAAAAAGGTGGCAGGAACAACACCAAGGACCACAAGCTCATATTTTCGTTTTCATGGTTTTTTTCTCTCTCTTTTCTTCTTCTTCTTTTTTCTGCATGCTGAGGGGTAAATAAATGGCTCGGAATATGTTTATTACTTTTATTATTATTATTTTTCTTCGTTCTTCTTCTATTCTCGGTTTTTTTTTTTTTTGCTACCTCCTCATCTCTATGCATGCGTGTATCAACTAGAAATTTTAAAAATTAAAAAAATATAGTGTTTAAAGTAGAACAAGGAGTATAACTTTCCCCTTGCCATTTTTTTTGGGGGGGGGCGTGTGCTCATGAAAAAGCTACAAGAAGGTAAAAAAAAAAAAAAAAACCTCCTCCGTCGGTCGTAGTGGGTGTTTCTTTTTTCTCCCATCATTTTTTTTTTCTTTTGCATTGAACTGCCTAGTTGGGGGGGTTCTTTTTGACCCCCGTCGAATTTTTTTTTAGATTCCCATTTTCCATCCCCTTCCTTCCCCCCCCCCCCATTCCACATACTTATAAGCAGTTAATCATGACGGCCCAGCAGTATAAAAAAGGGGTGAAGACCCACTTGCTGAATTATCCCCCCCTGCTTTTAGGGCGTTTATTATTCTTGCATTAAAAGGAAAGAGTGGGGGGGGGGGGGGGGGGGGGTGAAGGTGAAGAAGAAAAGGCAGGGAGAACAAAAAAAAGGAAAAAAAAAAAGCGCCCTTTTAATACAGCACTCATAAGCGTATTTTGGTTATAAAAAAAAAAGTCCATATTGGAGAGCGGGAATAATAGCTATTGGCTGCTGTAATCATTGCTCAGCAGTAGAAAAATTCTTCCCCCCCCCCCCGATTCTCGTTCGCGTTGTGCCCTTCTGAGGTAGCATTATTTCGACTCAGCAGCTGGCAGAGTGGATTCATGAGGTGGGGGGGGGGGGGGGGGGGTAGCAATTATAAGAGAAGAAGAATGAGACAATCAAAAAAAAAACGTTTTTTTTTTTTCTCATTTTTTTTTTACTCCTCAATTTTACTTCATTCACGGCCCAGTTGTAACATGTGGTCATTTAGCAAAAAAAAGGAAAAAAAAAATGGATTTCCAGCTCGGCTCGAATTTGGGGTGGTCGATGCTTTTTCCCTTTTTTTTTTTTTTTTTCTAATGGTTCCAAAATGCGACATCTTTCCACCCGTTTTTGATTCTTTCCCACTAGAACGAAGTAAACTTGAGAGTAAAATAAAAAGCCCCCTTATTCACGTCCATGAGGTTCCTGTCACCCCCTTGATTTTTTTTTTTTTTTTTTTTTTTTTTCGAGTGACATAAAAATTCATTTTTCGTGTGAATAAAATGGCTATTTTTTTTTCTTTTTTTTTTCTTCCTTCATTTCTCTCCTTTCTTTTTCCCCTCCCCCTCTGCTAAAAGAAGAAAGTAAAAAAAAAATAGTATCCAAAGGCAGCAAAGTGCGATGCAGCAGCCGGGAAGATGGGGAAAGAAAAAAAGATTCCCCAATATTTCCAAATCGGGGGAGGGGGGGAAATTAAAATTGAACAGATCGGAGGAAATACAGAATTGTGTTTAGTATCCAGCATTATCGAAAGGTAAGGGGCACTCACTAATTTTCTTTTTTTTGTAACCACTAAACCCACAGGCTAACAACCCGAAAAAGTCAATTTCCTAAAAAAATTCAAAAAAAAAAAAATGGCACTTTTGACCTTATAATTTTTGACAAAGTAAAAATTTCTTCTTTTTTTTTTTTTTTTAGTGTCATATATATATATGACATGTGGGTTTAGTGGTTAAATTATAATTTCCCCCGTTTCAACAATCCAAGGGGAAAAAAAAAAAAAAAAAAAAAAAAAATAATAATACCCACAACAGACGCACAACATATGTTCCCTACAGGGAACCAGAATATGGTTTGCCCCCCTCTTTTCTTCCCGAAGTTAAAACATATCAAAAAAAAAAAAAAAAAAAAAAAAAAAAAAAAAAAAAAAAAGAAAAGAAAAGAAAAGAAAAGAAAAGAAAAAAAAAGAAAAGAAAAGAAAAGAAAAGAAAAGAAAAAAAAAGAAAAGAAAAGAAAAGAAAAGAAAAGAAAAGAAAAGAAAAGAAAAAAAAAGAAAAGAAAAGAAAAGAAAAGAAAAGAAAAGAAAAGAAAAGAAAAGAAAAGAAAAGAAAAGAAAAGAAAAGAAAAGAAAAGAAAAGAAAAGAAAAGAAAAGAAAAGAAAAGAAAAGAAAAGAAAAGAAAAGAAAAGAAAAGAAAAGAAAAGAAAAGAAAAGAAAAGAAAAGAAAAGAAAAGAAAAGAAAAGAAAAGAAAAGAAAAGAAAAGAAAAGAAAAGAAAAGAAAAGAAAACAATGCGTAAAGAAAATAAAAATAGATCATGGAAGAAAAAGAAAGCCGTAGTTCAAAGAAGAAAAAAAAAAAAAAAAAAAAAAAAACAGGAAGAGAGTGGCAGTTTAGTTATTTTAAAATACGGCAAAGTAAATAAAATTTTTTAACGTCACGGTGACACACAAGTAAAAACGGCGCTTGTTTTTGAGACTGTCTAGCAGCCCATCGCCCTGGCACAAACCTCCCTGAAACCTCGCTTAAGGGGAGGCATCACAGGTTACACCAAGACACGACCAAAAGGTCTTGCTGCCCCTGAAGTATATACTTAAAATACTGCCAAAAAATCAGCAACGGACTCCCACCAAAAGAAAAGAAGAAAAAAATAGCAATAAAAAAAAAGAAGAAGAAGAAGGGGGGAACAGGGGGGAAAGAGAAGGCGTCAGCAATTAATCTACCGCCTGAAAGAAGAAGAGAAGATGGAAAAAAAAAAAAAAAAAAAAAAAAAAAAAAAAAACAGTAAAATATAATGAAGAGGGGAGGGAGAAGTAAATGTAATTAAAAAAAAAAAGAACGAAAGAGATCAGGGGTTTTTTTGAGTTTTTTTTCTTTTTTTCAATTCCCCTGATTCTTTTTTTCACCTCCCCCCCCTTTTTTTTTCCTTGCTCACCTTTCATCTTTACCTCAATTTTATCATATCCACAAGGGGATATGGAAAGTCACAAAAAAAAAAAAAAAAAAAAAAAAAAAGAGACATTTAAGGGTACCTGCGGTATGTGGCAGGACGCCTACAAACAAAAAAAAAAAGACTAAGAAACACGAAGTTCAAGGCCCAGTTTTACAGAGGAAAAAAAAAGGAAAAAAAAAGGACAGAAAAGCGGTCTTAACGATTTGAAGTGCAAAGACACAAGGCACCCCCCCCCCCCCCCCCCTTTCATGGAGGGGGGATAAAAAAGATGATAAAGATAAAAAACATAGAAGAAAGCTAGACATTTGCGGCGTCAGCGTTTTTTTTTCTTCTTTTTTGTTTGTTATTATAATTTTTTTAAAGGAGGGGGAAATAAAAAATATACAAAGATAGGAGGGAATGGGGGCGGAAAAAAAAAGAAAACCCCGGGGGGAGAGGGGAGGGGGGGAAGTTGTCTTTTCTTTTTTTTTTTCCCGAAGCCTCCGGTCTTTTCATTCTCTTTCTTGGGAGGATTGAAAGAAAATTGCAATCTAAATGTACTTCTGTTTGGATATTTAAAAAAAAAAAATAAAAATAACGTGCGGGTGGGATGCCTCACGGGAGGGGATATTAAAAAAAAGAAAAAGAAAAGGGAGACAGACAGACAGCAGAGAAAAAAAGGGAAAAAAAAAAAAAAAAATACATTTACACGCGCTCTAGGAGGACTAGTACCAGTGTAAAGCAAAAGGGGAGGAAACGTGGGAACTATAAACTAAACTTCTATTTTTTTTTTTTTTCATCCTGCTTTTGAGGGGGAGAGAGTAAACTCTACAGCTCTGGACTTACCTTTTTTTTTTTAATTCCTTTCTTCTACGGTCGTCTTATTTGAACCAAAGTTGGGAAAGCCAGGCAATAGTCCCTTTTTTTTTTATTTGTATTTTTTTTTTTTTTTTTTTTTTTTTTTAATTTCCGTATCCATCTAACGTAAAGTATTTAAAAAAAAAAAAAAAAAAAAGAGGGAGAAAAAAAAAAGGAGGGAAGGGAACTTAAAAATTCGAAGGAGAAAAAAAAAATTGTTTTGTAGGTTCGCTCCGCTTGTCATTTCTTTCTTCACTCATCACGCCTCATGAGCGGCTGTACTACCTACACAACAAAATATTACAGTCCGTGCCACAAAGGTGACAAAAGCAGCGATGAGTGACTCAAATGACTGGAAGGGCGAAAAAACGAGAACCTGATTTTTTTTTCTCCTCCTTACTCTGAAGTTAAGTGCCTTACCCCCCCCCCCCCCCCCCCTCGTAACAACATTAACACATAAAAATTCTTCTAATGGGCCAGTTGCGGGATCGATTTGCAATCGGCGGCATTCTCTTCTGAATAGCTACACAAAGTCGTATTCTAGCTAATTATACACATAAGAGGAGTTATGAAGAGAAAAAAAAAAGAAAAAGAAAAAAAAGGCCCCTTCTCCCGTTTCGCTATAACCTGACCGCCTTTTCTTTTCTTTTTTTTTTTTTTTTGTGAAACAAAAAATGGCCTACCAAAGATGAGCATGAGCTTTTTCTTTCAAAAAAAAAAATCGCACTTTTTTTTTTCTTCTTCTTTTTCTTTCTTTTCTTTTCTTATTTAGAAAATACTTCCCCATTTTCTCCCCCCTTTTTTGTTTGGTCCACGAGAAAAAAAAAAAAAAAAAAAAAAGGGTGTCTTTGAAGGGAACCTGCAGTACATGACAGGATCGCCTAACGACAATCAACTCAAAAAAAAAGAACAAAAATGTGGTAAAAAGTTTGTCTTTTTTTCTTTTTTTCTTTTTTTCTTTTTTTTTTTTTTTCCTCGCAGAAGTGAATTCTTACTCGAACAAATAAAAAAAAAAATAAAGAGACATTTTCACAAATAACAAGTTCATGTCATTTTTAAACCATTGCAACTGAAAAAAAAAAAAATAAAGAAAGAAAAGAAAAAAGAGGAATCGGTCGTTTTGTTGCCCATGGGGGCAGTAAAACCTAGAGAGAAGTTTATAATACCCTGTATGTTGGCAACATTTTCCCCTCATCCTCTTTTTTTTTCCTCCACTTAAACAAAAGTCAAAGATTAAACTTCTTCTATTTTTTTCTTTTTATTTCTCGAGACGGATTTCTTGTCTTTCAGCCCAAACAATCTAACGGGGGGGGGGGGGGGGGGGGATGTTTTCTCCAAATAATATTTTCTGGCAAGGGAATTTTTTTATTTGCATGTTGTTGTTTTTTTTTTCTTTTTTTTTTTCTTGAGTTGCTTGC
>OZ025653.1:656056-663556 GCA_964019335.1 Diplonema japonicum
AGAAGGCGCCGGCGACAGAGTAGTCCACGATGTCACAGACGAAGACAACGCATCCGAGAAAACATCAGTACTAGGCGTAGAAGGACAAGTAGGGGAAGGCGCAAGCCTGAGGTACGACGCAACAGCAGAACAGCCCCGTACACCGACAACAAAGAGTTAATGTCGGTCAAGCTCAGCTCGGTGGAGAGAAACGTAAGAAGTGCTCGGAAGCAGCTTTCCCTGATATGCTTATCTTTGCAACAGAAAGGGACAAGAGTGCAAGATCTGACGACACCAACACCATTCCAATAGACGGCACTGCAAGACACCATTTCACAAGCGTCTCTGCTCTAAAAATAAGTTCCCTGTTGTGGTGGTAAGGCAGTGCTTTGGTGTAACGTTTCGTAGCGACGAAGAAGTTTTTTTCAAATCATCGCAAACATAAAGTTTCCTCACCGTCAGACCAGTGCAACTGCCTCGGTGTTGCATCAAGGTCGACCACCCGCGTTGCAACCATCAAACCGTCCACATCGGCCATCGAAAAAACATATTTGAAATCCCCGACCGAACGCTCCGCGACAACAGGAAGCAGTTTAGACACAGGAGCGTCATTGGAATACTAACTTCCCATTTGAAATCGGCAGTGCTGACGTTCAAAGTGATTTTCCCACCGGATTGCGCGGCATCGTCATCATGCATATTACACAATGATGGAGGTTGTGAATCGGTGTACACGAGAAGAGATGAGAGAGATGTTTGCAATGCGGTGAAGGGGGTCCGGGGTTTGGAGTTCGCAATGTGCATAATTCAGTACCAACCGTTCCATGGTGAGGATGGTGGTTGGGGTAGTTACGCAGTATCCGGCCTTGGTTACGAGGGATCCTGCGGTGACGCGGGTTTTTGAGCCGATTTCGCTGTGTTTGGCAGTGGTCCAAAGACACACCAAAGCGAGCATGTGGAGCTCTATTTTCGAACACCGTTGTGTGCGACTACGACGTCCGTGAGCCCCACCGCCCTTGCCCAGGTTGTTACACCCCATCCGAATGCGATTCTCACTTTATCGAGCATGTTCATCACCTTTTCTCTTTCGCCATAGTATTTTGCGGTTTCAACGTGTTCCGCGTCGGTTCTCGTAGGTCGCATTACACCGCCTTCCCGTCTTTGAAGCATTTTAAATGCCGCCATCCCATCCCCTTGCTTCCGCAGCTGCGCGCACAGTACGCCCTCCGCCTCCATCATAGTCGTTCGCGACATTATAATATTCTTTTTTTTTTCTTTTTTTTAAATTTTTTTTGAAATAAAAAAAGAAAACGAGGAAAACGAGGGTTGTGATGAGAATGGCGGGGGGGGGGGGGGGGAATGAACATCCATAAACATTTGGGAGAGGGGGAAATAATATAATATATTTTTCCTTTTTTTTCTTTCGTTCTCCCCCTCCTTTTTTTTTTCTAGAAACAATATTAAAAAAAAGGGGGGGGGGCACCAACACAATGAGAAGAGAAAAAAAAAATAGTCTGTTTTGATTTTGTTGCTGTTAAGGCAAAAAATTCTGTGGGTCTCAGGTAGCTAACATCACCAGATAACAACTCTTTTCTGTTCATTTTTTTTTTTTTTAAAACCAAAAAAAAAAAAAAAAAAAAAAAAAAATCTAAGACAAAGACGACTCTCCCCCTCTTTGAAACACGGTATTCTTTCAGAAAAAAATTACCAGCAGGCGACGGGGGAAAAAAAAAAAAAAAAATCTAAATTGCAACTTTCTCTTCCTATTTTTTTTCTTTTTTTTTCTTTTAAATTCCTCACGCGCTCTTAGCAGTTACCCACGTAGAAGTATCGACGGGTTTTTTGGGGGTTTTCCTCCATTTCCACCACATCCCATTGTGCCCTTTTCCCCCTGTTTTTGCCCCTGTTTTTGTGGTGGTCTTGGGTTTCTTTTTCAACTTGTACATCCCACTCAGTTTTTTGAAACCATCCTCACCTGGGAATAGAGTGCTAAGTACTGTCCACAGAGCTTTTGTGTCGTCAAGAGCACGGTGGGTAGGGATGGTGATGTCAAGATGTTTGCACAAAGAACCAAGGTTGTACTTGGCTGGGCTGACGAAGTCCTCATCTTTGGCTTTGGCTGTCCTGAAGTAAGACTTGATAGCAATTGAGGTATCAGCGAAAACCCATTCAACTGGTGCTTCTTTTCCCGACCGGATAAGCTCAGCCATTGTGAGGGGTACGTCCAGACTATGTGCGTAGTGGGACAGCATCAAGACCTCTTCCCCCTCGGAGCAGCAGTCTGTGACCCATGCTTGAAAATCTCCCCACACCTCGCGGAACACAGCTTCTCCTTTCAATATGTCCATTTCTATCCCATGCACTGCTAAGGCCTCAGGGTTCATCTTTGCTGTGGTTGGCCGGACCATTCTGTTGAAGGCAGAGCCTGTGAGAGGGTGGTAGGCGGCGATCTCTATGACCTGGTCAAATTGCTTGTTCAAACCAGTAGTCTCGATGTCCCAGATTATAATGTGATCCCCGGTGGGTTTCGCACCCGTCGTGCCCCACCGCTTGGCCACGCTAACCGCCACACATCGAAACGAAACCGGACCTGACCGTGCCATGTTGAACACCCGTAACATTTTTTTTTTTTTAAACTTTTTTTTATCTCACTTTTCAGAAGTTTCTTCACTCCGGAAGCCCCTATAATCTTAATAGTGGGGTCGCATAATTTGAAAAGTCCTCCTCTCTGTGCAGCAGATTGGCTAAAAAGATTTTATATCGTCTCCCATGCCTGCTATTATGGCATAAACTTTTTTTTTTATTATTTACCCCGAGGGCAAAAAAAAAAAACCCTAATTCTGGAGTGAAATTATGCCCATAATCTGTTCGCAATAAATAGCTATCCCCCCCCCCCCCCCCCCCCCCCCCTCTTTTAATTTTCAGAGAATGGAAAAAAAAAGAAGAAGAAAAAAAAAAAGAAAATATAATTCTCATTCTGGCTTCCAGGTGGCGACCAGCTCTTTGTTCCCCCTGATTTTCTTTTGCTTCGTCTGCTTCTTTCCGGATGCGGGTTTGTTTCCTCCTTTCTTCTTGCTCGCTTTCTTGCTGGCATCGTGCCCTCTTATCATCTTTTTGTCGGATGTTCGAACGCGGTTCTGGCTCAGCGAAGCGCGTGCATCGATGAACTTAATCACACGCATTTTCAAATGTTTTGCAAGGTCGTCGGCAGGTCTTCCAGAGTAGCCTTCCCGTGGTTCTACAGGGAGCTGCAATGCTCTGCAGTGGTTTTGAAGCTCGCGGTCGGTAGCGAGTACGATGACACCTTGCTGGACCTCTTGGGTGACAGTTTTTGACTTCGTTTTGATCAATCGAGGGTACTGTTTCCCGGCCTTACCAAGAATAATTTTATCAATCTTTGATTTCTTAAACCCGTACAGAGCACCACGCATGTACTCAACCTCAGCAGATTCCTTCTCTTCCTCCCATTCTTGGATTTCATGCTCAGACAATGGCGGTATTACCTTATCAAGCCATTTTGCGAACGTTACCATTTTGTCATCATCATTGTCCAGCAGCGTAACAAGCTCCTTGTGCATCAACAAGGGTGAGATGCACTCCGACGGCCACAAAAACCGAACCTTCCCATTTTTACTGAAATGCGAGGCAAGGTAAGAAATCACCTTCGATAGATCCTCCTTGTGGTCCAACGATGCATGGAGAAGCTTCTCTAGAGTCCAATACGGAACAAGGAGCACTTCAGGATCATCATCTGATGAAAGAAGTTCAACTATATATTTAGCACGGGAAAGTACTGTGGGGTGTTCTGTGGAGGTTTCTAGCAGGTATGAGTGGTGAAGCACATATGTGACGTCGGCCTTACGAATTTCGTGAAGAAAATCGCCCATTGCCTGAGGTTGGTGGTACGGGAACTTGTCGAAAAAATCGGGAACATGCTGCATCAGCATCGTTAAGGTTTTGAAATCCAACTCGTCGTCAAGATTGTGCCGCTCCATGACCTGCTGGAACCCGCCTCTCGCAATGGTACGGTGGGTTTTCATGTAATCCTTGACAGACTGCTCCGTGGTTTTCAAATTCTGTATTATGTAATTAGCGTAGTTCAGCGACACCTCACCCTTGTCCACCGCCTTTTCCAGGTAGTCTTCCATCGCACGTAGTACCTGTGGCCCTAATTCCGCTTTCCTCCCTATTGTAAGATAGGTGTACATTGGGTAGACTTTTGATCCCCAGAACTTGTAATCTTCACCTGTTCGAAAGCGTTCTTCAGAAAGTTCGGTGTATCTGTGAATTAAGAGTGCTGCGGCATCCTCAGCTATTCTTAGATGAGGGAATGCTCTTAGAACAAGGAGGAGGACCTCGGAGGGTTCATGGGTTTCTGAGTACATTTCCAGCATTTCCTCCATGTAGCGTGAGACGTCAACGGGCTGATCGTCGCCGAGGTACTCTGCTTTGTACGGTTCTGGGACATTTCTTCGAAGGGCTTGGACTAAGGTTTTGGGGGGGCATGGGGCTTCCTTGCTTCCTGTTCCGACTGCTGAACTGCCCCCGCTTCCTACCTTCAAGAGACCCAGACTCACTGCGATGTCCCGCTGGTTGTTGTTGAAATCCAAGTAAACCGGTTTCTCTTTCGCCACAACCACTTCATGCGCCGGTTTTGCGCTCACTACTAAACTACTACACCAGCGACGCATTTTCTTTTCCCCCCCCCGCTCCTCCAGAGGGCGATAAGATTGAGAATAAAAAAAAAAAAAAAAAAAAAAAAAAAAAAAAGGTATGAGGAAGTGAGAATGTAAAAATAATAGCAAGCCTGTTTTTTTTTTTTCCTCCTCCCTTTACTGTTCACGCCACTTGCACAATGTTGTTTTTATGGTGATTACTTTTTTTTTTTTTCACCTTTTTTTTTCTTCTCCCTCTCTCGTTCTGTTACTTGTTGCTGGGGGGGGAAAAAAGAAGAAGAAGAAAAACAAGATAGTTACTTAAGCGTTTCCCATCACCTTCTCCTCGCTTCTTTTTCCCTTTTTTTTTTTTTAAACTCTCTTACCCTCACCTTCATCGAAAAAAAAGACAAAAAAATCTAATATTTGATAGAACCATGCTCTCTTCTTTTTTTTTTCTTCGGTGTTTTCTTTATATTTTTCTTCCTTCTTTTCACCTATCCTTATCCCCTCCTTCCTTTCAGAAGCAACGCACTTCACACTGGCAGGGGAAAACAAAAAAAAATGAGGAAAAAAAAAAGAATATAGGTAAGCTATCTCTCTTTTTTTTTTGAATAGTTTCTTTTCTTTTTTCGTTATTATTTTTTTCTCGTTTTTCTTCTTCTTCTTTTTTTTTTGCTTCCTCCGGTTGTGAGAAAGTAACAAATTAGGAATGATTTTAAAAAAAAAATAAACGAAAGGAGAAGAAAAGCACAAAGGAAATGGGGGGGGGGGGGGGGGGGGACGGAGAAGGTTGACTGATAAAAGAAAGAGGACTCTTGTTGTGTCTAAGTGGGTCTAAGCTCTAAGCACACCCCATCGGCGCCTTCTGAACCCGGGAGGGTGCCCCTACCTAAATACCGTAAGAAACTAAAGGAGAGGGGAAGAAAAAGAGGTAAAGTTGGTTTGGGTGAGCAATTGCGTTTCCCCCCCTTATTTCTGTTCTATTCTAATCTTTTCTTTTGAGATAAGGGGGGGGGGGGGGGGGATGAGGGGTGTTTCCACAATCTCTACAAGAATAACAAAAAAAAAAGTTCAGCGGTTTTTTTTTTTTTTGTCATTTTTTTTTCTTGGAGAGATATTGAAACAAGGAGCAAATAAGAGAAGAAAATTAAAAAAAAAAAAAAAAAAAAAAAAAAAAAAAAAAGCACACACTAAAAAAAATCTGTCCACCCCTTTTCCATGTCCCCCCTCACTCTACTCCCTTTTCAACGAAGCTGTTGAAAGGTCTTCACATTCAACAGCGCTGACTGATTGCTCCCTGGCTTTGCTCCTTCCCCCTGCTGCTTTCTTGATGTAAGCTTGCACGTAAAAGTTAAGAAACAACGACATTAAAATACACAAAAAGGCAACCAAAGACCACATAATCCAGTGGGGATAGGGGGTGTCGAGGTAAAGAGAAGTCAGCGAGTGGCCGATAACAAGAACGAACTGGGTGAGCTGGATCTGTGATTTTTTTTTTTTTTTTTTTTTTGAAATTTTTCAAAAATACCTGTGTAACATGTTTCTTTCCCCTGAGCTTGATGCCAAGGCAGCTGGCCAGGTAGTAAGAATACATGACAATGTGCACAAAGCAGTTCACCCATGCGGAGAAGAACGAGTCACCTCCAGCAGCAAATCGGATGCCCAACCACCACACCCAGAACATAAAGGTGTGGTGAAAAACGTGGAGAAAAGAAAGCTGGTGGTTGTTTTTTTTGACGACAAGGAAGAAAGTATCCATGTAGTCAATTAGTTTTGAGATGTAGTACCACCACAGAACTGATGCAAGAGCAGTACCTTTGGACGAGTAGTCAACTGGATTGCCAACCCAGGACATTTTGAGAAGCGTTGTTTGGATAAGTATCTCCACGAACATATAGGTGTTGAGCAAGATTACGAAAATATTGTAAACAATCATGAGAGGCTTGACATTCCACGCAGGCCTGTTCGCCATCACCCTAGGGCCCCACCACACAAATAAAATATACACGAATGTCAAGCTGTAGTTCAACGAGGGTGATGACATCGTGGGCCAGTCCAGGACTCTTTCATCACTCGCCTCCTCCATCGCCCACCTAAAGACCTCCCTTGGCTCATATATAGTCAAGCCTTGGGGCAGTTCTCGCCACCAGTACTCGCTCCTTGCGTATGTCATTTTTTTTTTTTTTAATTTCTTGGTGAATGTTAAGAAATAAATATCACTATAAAAAGAAAGGAAAAAAAAAAAAAAAAAGACAATGAGAAAAAAAAAACACTTTTTTTTTTAATTTTTTCATTAGAACCCAAGACTGAACAGATAATGCTGTACAAGCTGTTTTTTTTTTTTTTTTTTTTTTTTTTTTTTTTTTTTTTTTTTTTTTTCTTGGAGGTGGGATCTCCCCCTCGGATCATACCCTTACAACGTCATAACTGGTTTTAAATATCTCCACACGGTCCGCTCGGATATTGACTCTCTTGTTGGGAAGAAGCCTTCGAAGGTCCTCAGCAAACGCCTCCTTGTCCCCGTTGATCTGCAGAATCTGCACCGCACTGTACCGATAGCTGTGAATAATAAAAAAAAAAAAATTAAAAATTAAAAATTAAAAAAAAGAGTTTTCATACTTTTGCCTATATCTCATAAGAATGGGTAACTTCCCTATTTGCGTCCGGAGTACGGTATAGGGTAGGTCCTCGTTGCCTTTGACAGGCCCAAGGGGTTCTAGATAGCCAGAGGGGTGCGGGCTTATGATATTCTCAAAAGGATGCATTTTCCATTGCAGTCCACTGTTCAAAATATGCTCGTAAAGCTGGTCATTTGGGAGGAACTTGTAAGACTGAGGGACAGGCTCCCCGTTGAGTGATAGAT